>SNQJ01S0274441.1:0-11517 GCA_010110895.2 Picea sitchensis | reverse complement strand
GTGCTCAAGTCCATTACCTGTAAATACCTCTCTAGCTAGGAGGGAGTGTTAATATTATGGTAGCTGCGGGAGGTATTTACCCCCACGTGTGAACCTGACGAGAATAGAAGACTCTGGAAAGCAAGAGAAACCCTAATGAGTTGGCTAATAACCCTAGAAGCCTTGTTGGCTCAAGAAGATAATTTATACTAGGCTATTAGCCTCCAAGAGAAGAAGTCGGCCAAAAATAATAATAATATACTGAACAAACACTTATCCAGAAGGAGAAGTCGGCCCCAACAAAACTAGCAGATCTGCTATAAATACAGGGCGCCAGTTCTCATTTGCAGCGCACTGCAGTTGCAGTCTAGTGCGCAGGTTTGGAGGAGGGTTACAGGTGTAGCTGTAGCAGCAGCTAGTTTCAGTTTTGTCTTGAATATCTCTTGGCTAGGGTTTGGACTATCTGATCAGCTTTTTGTGATGCACTATCCTTGGGGATTGATGCACTACTATTTGTTTTGCTATCTAGCCTAGGGTTTGCTTCCGGAGGAATTCTCAGTCAAGGTTAAGGTGCTCGGAGGGAGGCTTTGGCCTATGGTTAGGTGACGAAGGTATCGTCAATGGTAAAACGAGCACACCATCTTTTATATTCTAACACTACTATCCTCCATCTTGAATATCTTCAGGATAACTAAATTGTACTTCCCCTATCCAAGGAAGATCTCACCCAATCAATGCCACACCTCAAGTCCCATAAAGTAGTGCATCAACCCGATGTCCTTCATCTCAAATTTTGACACTAAGTCTAACTTGCATCTTACAATCAACTTCTATGCACGTGTCATAATAAGATCATCCACATAAAGAACCAAGATGAGGACCTCATATCCAACTAGTAAGAAATACAGGTTGGATTCTGCCTCACTCTTGGTGAATCCCATGCTCTACAGATAGTTGTTGATCCTGGAGTACCAAGCCTTGGGTGCTTGTTTGAGTTCGTACAAGGATTTCTTCAGCGTGCATACATGTGTCTCTCTTTCATGGACCTCAAACCCCTGTGGTTTCTCAATGTATACCTCTTCCTTATTGACTTCATTGAGGAAGGAAGTCTTCACATCCATTTGATGGATTCTCTGCCCCATCTCAGAAGCTATAGAAATTATTGTTTGGATAGAGGAGTATCTGGATACATGAGAAACGGTCTCCTCGTAGTCTTCTCCCTCTTTCTGAAAGAATCCTCGAGCCACAAATCTCACCTTGTAATTCTCCACAATGTGATTTGTTGCATGTTTTATCTTATACAACCACCTAGAAGTCACCACTGACTTTCCCACTAGTCTCGACACAATATCCTAGACACCATTCCTCATGATGGATTTGTGCTCCTCCACCATGGAATCTCTCCACACCTGTTGGTTAGTTTCTTCCTCAAAAATGGAGGGATCTGAGTCTATGATGTTGGTCATCAAAACCATATACGTTAGAAACTTCCAAGGAGGCATGCTCTCCCGAAATGTGGTCATGGGAGGCTCAACATGCTCCCAAGCATCCCACAAGGTCTGCTCAAACTACCTAGGCCTCCTGACTGAAGTCGAAGGGGCTGACTGCTCCTCCTCCTCCTCTAGAGTTTGACATCCTACACTTGGCTCATCCTTTGGGCCCACCTCTTGTGGCCCCTCTGCAACTATGGGTAGATCCTAAGATTTCCTAGATTCAAAGTTTTCCTCGAACTTGGCATCTCATCTCGCCATTGTCCTCTGTTGATCTGCCAGGAAGACTATGTAGGCCTTTGAATCCTCGTATTAACCCACCAAGATGCCCCTCTCTCCCGAGGGATGCAAGTTTTTCCTCTTCTTCACAGGGATGTGGATATAGGCTGGACAACCAAAAATCCTGAGATGTCCTATCTCAGGTCTCGTGAATGCTTCCTTCGATGTTTTATCCTCCAGTATCCAGTGTGGGCTCATGTTACGAAAATATACAACTTTCTTGCATGCCTCGGCCCACAAAAACACAGACAAACTCTAATCGTCGATCATGGCCTTCACCACATTGATGATAAACCAATTCTTCATTTATGCAACCCCGTTTTGTTGCAGGTTGTAGGCCCTCGTCTTCTTTGTCTTGATTCATGCCTCCTTGCAGAAATCAATGAACTCATTAGAGGTGTACTCATCCCTGTTGTTTGTCCTCAACACCTTGATCTTCTGTCCTGTCATGTTCTCCACCTGAGCTTTGACCTCTCTGAAATGATTGAAGACCTCATCCTTGGTCTTCATGAATTAGATCCATGTCTTCCTAGAGAAGTCATTAATGAAGGTCACATAATAGGATGTTCCTTTAACTGAAGAAACTGACACAGGCCCACCAACGTCATAATGTATCAGATCCAAAATTCATTTGGATCAAGTCTCGATTCTAGGAAACGATGCCTTGAAATTCTTTCCAAGAGCACATTCTCTACACACCCCCTAATGATCCAGACTGAAGTCTGGAATCCCAATGACCATTTGCCTCGGTAATGGTAGAGCTTTGTGATGGAGATGTCCAATCCTCTTGTGCCATACCTTGCACAAGCTATCACTAGTGTGCATCAACGCCTGAACGGGCTGGCCCTGAAGTCTATATAGGTTCCCATCCCAGACTCCAATCCTCAAAGAAGTGTCTGGACTAGCTCCCTCTAGGAAAATGGACACCTACCCATTCTAGAAGTTAACCTCATAAACTTTTTCCTCTGTGATTGAGATGGACAAAAGGACCTTCTTTAGGCCAGGTACATACAATACCTCCTAGGCATCGAAATATCATGTTGAATCAAGTTGGAATTGCATTGTCCCTTAACCCCTCACTGCATACTTCGTATTATTTCCAAGCTCTATGTGGAGCTTTGAGTCTTCCTGTGATAAATTATTGAACAAATATATAGCCTATGTCATGTGGCAGGATGCACCACTGTCAAAGTACCATGCACCCCTGGGAGTAGTGCTAGTAGAAAGGAAAGACACGAAAGAAAAATCACTCTCGAACTTTGGTGCAAGTTCGCTCAACTATGTATTCGTTGTCACTACAACTGTCTGTGACTTCCCCTTGCATTTCTTCCTCTATGGACACTGAGAAGCAAAGTGGTCATTCTTATGGAAAATGTAACATTTGATCTTTCTCATGTCTCTCTTCTTCTCAAACTGTTGTCCCTCTCCTTGATTGTCACCCTTCTTGACAAGAACTTTCCCTTTTCCTTTCTTGGTTTTTCCAACAAGGGATAAGTTTTCATATCCTCCTCCTCCCTGCTTGTCAAACTTGAACTCCTTTGAAGTCTCCTCGTGAATGCAGTCATCCCAAAGTCTCTCCCACTTGGGAAGATTCTCTCGGGTACAGATGCCCATGATGAATGGTTCCCAAGACTTGGTGAACCCATTCAAATAAACATTAACTAGCTCTACCTCCAGGACAACCTCTCCAATAGATCCAAGATGGTCACGGATCTGTGTGATCCTCATAAGGTAACTGGTAACATTGTTGAAGTGGGTCATTCTGCATTCTTTGAGTTTTTTTTTTAGAATCATTTTTTGACTCATATTACCACTTTGGAAAAGTGATATTAGGGCATCAAACATGTCCTTGGAACTGGTCTTCTCTACCACATGTGGAATTAGATGATATTTGATAGCTTCTATGATCACCCTATGTTACTTTATGTCTTTCTTCTCCAATATTTCCCTCATTGTCGTATCTACCATTGGTTGCAACTATTGTGCGCTCTATGCTACAGTCTATGATAGTGCTAAAGTTGGAATACCACTAGTCACGATATCCCACAAGTCTTTCTCCTTCATGAGAAGTGTCAGTCTTGTCTTCCAAGATAGGAAATTTGAGACCCCATCAAGTCGATCCTCAACCTTCACATTGATGACTGACATGATTGTCCTGAGATTTGTCTTTCAAGCTCACTGAAATAATCTGCACTGAATAAATTGGATATGCTTTTCTCTCAGAGAAAGAGCTATAATACCATGCTAATTACTTTAAAACCAACAATCTAAACAAACATATCATATCTAGATTACTTTACTAGAATTATTAACTCTTTGTTGTAGTGGAAACTAGAAAAGCAATCACATAGTAAAAAAACATTTTTGATCTTCTAAATCAATTCATCATTCAAAATATCTTCAGAACTTACAAGAGCTCCCTTACAAGGAAAATGGCTATGATGAAAAATTACAACAAACAACAAACAACAAACCTGGTTTTTCACCCAGTGCCTCGTTTTTTGTGCCAAACACTATTGAAACTTTGTTGTACAGTTTATACGGCCTATATGGCCTTGCAGACACCATGAAAACCCCTATACAAACTCACATGTGTGCTACCTCCCTTCTGCAGACTTGCACGTGCAGAACCATACAGTTCGTATGACTATACGAACAACCTATACAGTCTATTTTGTGCAACCTTCTTGATGTCTCATGCGTGTTGTTGTAGCGTCTTCCTCTCTCGCAAACTGCTGAAATCAAATCTTTGATCGACATTTACTCACGTGACTTGTGAAATAAATGCTCTATATGTGTGTCTGTGTCCTTTTCCCTCTCTGTCTTTTATAATTTTTATTTGAGACAAATCCCCAATCTCAACGATCAAGATCTAACCGTGATATCAATGGCTCTCTTTTAATTAAATAATTAAATGCCCCAACTAAGGCACTTTATTAATTAAAAGTCACTTTAATAGAAGAAATTCACTTTATTAATTAATTAATAAAGTGAACTCTAGAAAAAGCATAAGATACATTAAATGACCACAAGTAGACACCCTTGCGGAAATCCATGTCTAAGCTACAATCACTAACACATTTTTCCACTTAAGGGGCTAGTAACACACTCCTATCACCATCTAGATCTTGGATGCATCTAAGATCTCCTGAGGGAGATTTCTAGGTACACCCTAGGGTTTCCTAGAATCCCAAGATCTATTGCAAGACCCAAGCCTCAAGGAGTGTTGGTTAACTCCATAGACCAATAGAATTTAATGCACTGGTTTTTATCTTCTTTTCTCTCAAAATATTTAATATTTAATCTTTTCGTTTCAACCCAGGGTTTCATTGCTTGATGTATTAGCTAGGCTGCTAGATCTGAGTTGGTTTCCATTGCTACATTTTATTTAACTTGGATCTAACTTATGTTAATGAGCCTTCCATGTCATATCTTTCCAAATTGGCATAAGTAGGGTGTGGACCTAGTTTACATTGTTTTTTTTTAGATCTAACCCCTAATATCAAGTAGCTCAAAGTGTTCAATGCTATATCATTACTATTGGGTTACCATTGTCCATGCTTGGAGTGTATGATTTGTAGCTAGCCTTGCTCTCTTCTAAATCTGCATCACCTTTATGATCCATGTGTTTGATAACAATAAATCGATGTTAAAGAAAGGGAAAGGACCTAACATAATTTGTTATCTATCTTGCCATTGAACATATGAGTCATTGATATAACTTTGTGGTCTCTTGAAAGCCTCCTAACTTTTGAGCAAGATTCATTTTCATTTCCAAGCATGACATTGAATAAGCATTGTTTGCTTATTCATAATTGACAAACTTCTCACTCACACCTAAAATTTTCCCTTTTACCTTGAGAGTGGGTAGTGTCATGTTGTCTCAATCAAACCAAGTCATAGAGCTTCCCTTCAACACTCGACAACTTGACTTAGTTTGTCTCTAGGGGATCCCCTGTTAGGTTCGGAAACATTTTCTTAGACTTAAAGAGAGAGGCAAGGGCACTGAGGTGACAATGAGTGGCTTTCCTACAATTTCTCTTGAGCCCCCGTTGGGTTAGGACTTTTCCCTTAGGAAACAGTTCGAGCAATAACAATGAGGATTCCAATATAGGCAATGATTTTGATTATATGTAGTTATTTGTTCTAGCATGAAGTTTTGGTTGTATGCACCCTCATTGGAAAGTTGCTATATACATGAGTAAACTTTCATATTTGTGTCTAATAGTTTGGATTCACATGAATAAAAAAATTTAATCTAAAATTGAATATTTTATGTATTTTTTTATCGTCCATTCTTTTTCCATTTTATTCCCATTTTGGTCTAGTTCCAAATAGTTTATGGTTTATGGAGTTCACTGGCTCAATAATTGGTCTAGTTCTAATAACATTGATTAGAAAATCCATATACAAGTTGGCAAAGCAAGGGACACGTAGCTTGGCAAGCCATCAACAAAGAAGAAATTAAAGAAATCCTTTCATAGTTTTTTGGCCAAATTATATAACAGGGGAGGCACAATTTATGGATGAGGATCTCAATCAAGATGGTCCCTGTTATCCCCCATTCCTAGGGATAAATAAGGAGATGATGTCTTGAGGCCCTCATGTTGTAGACATGTAGTACTGAGAGACGAATTGATAGATAGTTTCCACTTACACAGATGGAGCCCTGCCTCACCACCATACTTATCCATTCGTCATCATGGCATTCACCACACTAGCCTGCTTCTGGAAGACGGTGGATCTTTCTCCATGAGGTAACAAGTCAGGTATCAATGTAAGTGTCACTTTAATACTTGGGGCATTAGAATATGTTGCATTGAAAATTCTCTTGATTATGGAACGTTGTGCTTGGAAATTATGTTTTTTGCCTTATTTCACCTTGGTGAGTGTCATGATTTCCTGGTAACTGGCCACCCTTGGGGAAAGGATTGTAATCAAGGTCTTCCTTGAAGGGTTATCGTACCATCCCCACTCACACTTACCACCTTCCATTACTTCTTCTCTTATGTGTCCCCATCTTTTAGGTCACCAGGGTTATTGACCCAAGAAGGGAATGTACCTCATTTCATGGGAAGAAGGGGCTGAAGGGACAAAGGCTTGTAGCCAGAAAAAGATAAAAGACAATCATAAACCTTCCATATACTCGCCCGTGGATCCCGAGGACAATGAAATTTTCTTGAAAAAAATGTTAAAGAACCCCTAAAAATAACTAATTAAAAACATGTAAATCAAGGTAGAGCGGTGTGGGATTTGTTTTTATTGCTTAGTTTAGTACCCCACATTGACTTCAACTTGGGGAAGCATTGTGACTTGGGTAGAGCGTATGTGGGATTTGTTTTTATTTCTTAGTTTAGTGCCCCCATACATCTTCAATCCGCAAAGACTAATAAATTAATGGCAAATGTGTTTGGAAAAATGTTTCATCACGAATGAAGGGCGACACACCTTCAACAAAGCCGCCCATAAATGAAACAACACGAGCCCTTGCATGTCATGAAACCCCATACCTAGAAGTATAACCCCATCCACCTCACACCCACTACATAACTTAGAAAGGATTGTCCTTGGGAACCTCCCCTACTTGAGGAATTGTTCCACCCAATAGGGCATTATGACACCCCTCCCATATCTAAATATGGCAAACTGTATAGGGTCTTTGAGCACTTGTTTAATTTGAAAAGCTAGATTTTATGCACATATTTAGATGGCTCTTGTATTCAATGTGATTTTATTTGGCATGATACATCTAAGTTGAGACTCTTGGAGGGTGTATTTACTTGTCTTTGCAGGACCTTGTTGGGTGGACATTTGTGGAGGAACAAGCCTTGATTGGGCCTCCATTGGGGTATGAAGCCCGTAAAGTGGATGCCATACCCACGCCTTGGGACATTCTAGATTATGAACATTACCTCATTTATGCCGAAACGTCACCCCTAGGGGGGATGATGTCATCATTTAGGGCTTGCTTATTTTGTAAAGTTGAATTATATTTTGCAAAGGGGAAAATTAAGAGGTTTGCCTCCCTAATTTGTGTTTTACCATAGCTTAGGTGGACAAATAATTTATACAAGGTCAAGTATAATTAAGACATTTTCACATTCATTTGGAGATAACATTGTTGAGATTTGGGTACCTTGGAAAGTGGTCCCCTTGTGTTTGTGAGCTTCTAAACACATGTTGGAAGTACTTTGTACCTTGTACCATGTACTTTAGGAGATTTAAGTCAAAAGTGAAATTTTGTCATTTTAGCCTAAATGACTATTAATTCACTCTCTGGGTGAATCAAGGGACATAAAGTGAAACTACAGAAACTTAAGTAAAGTGGGTTTTGAGTTGAGATGATCTCAACCATTGACTTAGGATGAGATGAAATGATCTCATCCACCCATATTTTAGGTTTTCTCATGCATCCTTAAGGAGGGCGCATAGGGAAAATGAGAGGCTAATTGTTCACTTGTTTACCTTGAGAGTTTGGTGAGGAGTAGAGAGGTGAGAATTCAGAGGAGAGCTCAACAATCTAGGGCGCACATGTTCATGGAGGGAGTAAGGCAGGTTTGAGTCTCATTTATTTGTTGTGAGTGTATTTTCTAGGAGGAGGGCGCACTTGAGGAGGAGGGCACATGTCTACCTGGTAGCAGATTGTGTGGAGCTTTCTTGTTTTTGATTTGTGGGTTGTCGAGAGGGAAAGCAAAGGGAAGTTTGCATGCAAGGGTTCTTCAATCAGTAAAGAGACAGAGCAAGAGTGCAAGGGTCTTCAGGCACAATCAAGGAAGGAGGGGGCACACTCTTCTAGGGGCGCACATCCCAAGGAACCATTGCAGAGCTTGTGTTGATCTTGCAGAGTATCAGATTCCTTTGTATTTATCTTCCTTGTTGTATTACATGCTTGAAGCACACTATATATATACATTCATCTCAAACTAGTTTTCCCCGTGGAGGTTTTATCCAGGGTCATGTTGACCAAAAACACTTGTGTTCATTTCATGTATGTTAGAGTTTAGAACAACATTTATTTCAACACTAATAGATCTCTAGGTGTGTTATATAGCTTAAGATATGCATGTGCTAACCTTTGGTGACAAAACTACATGCTAGAGCACCCATTTGGCCTATGTAACCGTAACAAATCAACGAAGAAGTTACTGAATAGTTTGTTGTCCTAAAACAACATCAAAGCATTGTTAGACAGTTGAAACTTAGAGCCAACTTGAGGTCAAAGACAGACCTAGTTGGTAGCTTGATAGGACCTAGAAAATCTTCAAACACACACTTGAGAATTACATAAATCTTGGGCTGAAATTTTCACCCTACTTGGGCAATTCACACTTTCTCTCTCTTATGCTATTTTGGATTCTAGTACTTGTCTTTTGTGGAAGAAGTGGTGCACTATCTCTCTTTGATGTTTGTCATGCTTTTGTGGTGGAGTATACTTGGTAAAAGAGGGTTTATTTTGTTATCTCATGGAATTGGTAAGGAATTTTTTGCATATTGTTCGTGTTTCTTGTTGTTTCATGGTTATTCTTGTCTAAACCCTTGGAGGAGTATAAAGGCATACACCTTCCACTAAATCTATCACATTTGTCTTTGAATAAGCTAATTAAAAAGGATGCTAGGAGGCGTAAAAAGGATTACACCCTCCTAGATTTACCTTGCTAGTTTTGTTTTCCCTAGGGACTAAAAGGCTTACACCCCTAGGGAGGTAACATAATTAGCCCTTGCAACAAGAGACCCCATAACCCAATTGACAAGGCACTCACCTATTTTGCATTGGAGAAGTAAAATCATTTGCATTGGAATACATGAATAGAGATTTTGCAGTTGTTCAAGTTGGAATCAATTTTGCATGCTTAAGGCCTCTTTGTGCCATAAGGGCGCCTAACTTAGCCAAATAATTATTCTTGTTGGTACAAATCAATGCCACAACCATTAGGGCTTCAAAATACTCTATTTTTTCATTTATTGCTCACTTATATACCGCTGAAATTTACTTGTGAACCTAGATTACTGTTCTACTGCTAATTAGTTATTATTTGCAAGGTTTACTAGCCAATTGTCATGGTTATATTTTGTTTTTGTAGCAATTGTTTGCTACAACCAATTGGATGTCATAATACATTGTTGATAACAACTAAACAACATCCCTAAAAACTATCTAAAGTCTTTCTCTTATCAATGGAAGTTTCACTAATTATTGCTAGTTTATTTTCCATCATCTTATACCTGATTTTAGTCGTTTAATTCTCAACTATTGGTAATTGCTTCTTGTTGATTTATAGACTTGTATGCTGCCGCAATTTGGTACAACAAGATTTATTGATGAATCCCCATTGGTTAAAGGCTTGTTTGATCATCATTTGTCATGTTCTGAGCAGGGCTAACATTGTTTTGCAGGTACACAAGCATTGACAATCATTTAACCTTCAACAAGACTTGTCCTTAAACCATCCTTCATATCCAATCTTGACCTCTAGGGGATCCATCCTTCATCATCTCACTTTTCATTTCAATTCCCCTAGGGTCAACGAGATTCTCCCATTTTGGTAACTTATCATCACCAAAGCGAGAGGAGTATCTATCTAAGGTGTCAGTGCGTAGATACCCCCATAGTTTTCATACTCTTGTGGTTTGGGTGGGGCTCTACCCAACCTACAGTTTGTGCAATAACATTTTAAAGTTGTTGTCAGGGAGGATTTTGAATCCTCTTTCGAGCCCTAACGACACCTTGGCAATTTATTCCCAAATCCTTTCCCCTAGGTTGTCTGGCGACTCCATTTGAGGGAAGTTCCCTTTTCTTTTTTTATGAACTTTATATAAGTTTGTCTGGCAACTCCATTGAGGAAAGATACCCTCTTACATTGAGCTTTGAGCTCTCCTGGCATTTCTTTTGAGGTGTCATTTAAGGTGATGGAACCATGGCACCTTGGCATGTACATGAGTTGTATCTCTCCCTTGATATCAAGGGTATTCCTAGGTATCCAAATCGTTATTCTCGAAAATGGAATAGGAATTGCCCAAATTTTAGTGGTGACCCAGCCCTAGCAATGACCCATGTTGTGAATTGTATGAAATATGCTTCAACATTGAATATATTACATGATGATATACTAATGAAATTGTTTGTAGCATCTCTAGAGTTACGACAAAAGAAGTGGCTCAAACATTCATGCAACCCGAGGAGCATACCTTCCTCCACAAGGCTTATTGAACAATTTCTCAAGTCTTGGGGCCCAACCACTCAGAATTTGTAAGATACTTTCCAAGAGCTCAAGGATGTTGTTTACAGGGAAGGTTTTCCAGTGGATGATGAGACAATAGTTAGAGATGTTAATGTTTATGCCATTATTATAGTTCTTTGCATTTCATTAGATAAGAGCATAATAAGAACATGATCACTGAGAAATACACATTCACAAGACACACAACTTTTATCCTGGGAAACCCTCTAGGGGAAGAAAACCCAGCAAAAACTTCCTTATCAGAAATAGCTTATACAATGTTCAAGAGATAACTCAAACCAATACAAAAAGTCCTCCCCAAGAGATGTGCCACCCTTCTTCCCCTCTCTCCAACTGGTAATTGCAGCTTGCCTCATAAGAGAATGAGCAAGTGAGTTGTGTGTTTGAAGTGAGGCGCTAGCCTCTTATTTATATCAGACTGGCACGTGTGAAAGGTCACAACTGCCAGGGCCGACCTCTCACTCTGGGTGGGTAAACCCACCTTTAATTAATTCTGGGTCTTCCATTATAACTGTTGGGGCCGACTTCTT
>SNQJ01S0274439.1:0-11517 GCA_010110895.2 Picea sitchensis | reverse complement strand
ATCTAATAAGCTTGTAAAATACTTTCCAAACTTGAAAGAAACAATCACAAAACTAATAGCAATACTACTACCAATTATTCCCAAGCAAAATACTTTGCTTGGGTCTCCAAGTTAAACTAATGAAAGCAAGAAATACAAGAAATGAAATGCAGCAATATTACCTCACAAGAACACCATAAACAACACCATGAAGACTCTCAATGCACATAATAGATCCTCTAATGCTTCCTTTATTATTCAGAAAATGTTGTTGTGAATACTTAACAAAATTTACAATGAGAGAATGGGAGAGAGAAAGAAGAGAATGGGAGAAATTTGGGCAGCATAGACTTGCTCTGAGAATATATGGTGAAAAGACGAGGGGAGGCCTCTTTTTTAAGGGAGAAATGCAAGGTAGACCCCCCTTGCATGTGCTACAAGTGGCAAACATGCAAGAGGGGGCTCCACTCAAGGGGGGCGCACCATAGAGAGGAGGGGCACACTCTAGGAAAGAGGTGTGAGTTGTGAGTTGTGAGGGGGTGGCTCCCCCTTCCTAGTGTTTAAACATCATCTCCAAGGTCCAAGGGGGGTCCATTAAGGTGTGGGGACCTTCCCACCTATAGTTTCCATTTTTTACATGCTCACATGAAGAGGGGGGGCGCACTTTCCCTTAGGGGGACCCAAAAATGTTTGCAACTTGCCTTGGGGGGGTCCTATTTCACTTTAGAATGTTTTCCTAACTTAGGAATGACTTTAGGAATCATTTCCCCCTCATTTTTCATGACTTTAGTCATTTTTACAAAATTTGGCTTTTTTACCTTAGCTAATTAAATGCTGGTTTTTGACTAACTTGGACTCCTCATCAACATTGACCTAGCAAAACTTGTCTAATTGAGTTGAAACTTGGTCCAAGGGTGTAGGGGGTCATGAGACATTTGAGTTGAGTACTCATACCCTTATACAATATACCCAAGGACCAAATTTTTACATTTTACATAAAAAATAATTAAAAATTCTCAATTTCTGGAAATTTTAATTATTAAAAAATCCTATCAAAACTTAACGAAATTTCGCAAGACTCTAGGAGATGTATAGCATGGTCATATACAATACTTCTAAACCTTAGTCACCCACTGGGCTCGATCATTAGAACGCCTTTCACCACTTTGGAGGATTTTGTGAGTGAAAAACTCAAGGATAATTAAAATTGTTGGTAAGCAAGATTAATTACCTAAGGGAAAAAAACACTCGATGAAAGGACTTCCCTAATGATAAATTCCTAGACAACTAACCTAAAAATGACCCATGCTAACATAGTACATTATTAACCCACGCAGGGGAGTGGACATTCCGAGTACAAAAAGTGTTGGGCGCAGAATTGCCATGCTGAGCCAAAAGTCTTCAAACCTGTTGTACCACATGGTACATGACGTTGACCCCTAGCCGAAATAGGTGGTCAACATTTGGCTCCACATGGGGACGTATGTTCAATCTTTTTTGGAAGGAAAGCATGTGAGAATTGTTGTTGATTGCAGCTTCATGAGAGATCCTCCAGATCGTTCTCCTCTGGACTAAGTTGAGACATTTGTGAGAGAGAGCCCAAGTGTTGGGTGTGCCCATGTGATGGGTGTGCGTCAGACTCTGGACTGAGTTGTGATGACGTGTGGTCTCTTGCTTTGTACTCCTTTGGACTGAGTTAAGTCAGCTTGAGATGGTCTCTTTCCTTGTACTTCTGTAAACTCAGTTGAGTTGGCTTGAGATGGTACCCCAAATGATTATCCTGGGGACTCAGTTGAGATAGAGATCTGTTGAGTATGACTTCCCTGTAGCTGAGCACAGGTGGACGTGTCCCTAGTGGCTGAGCACTAGTGAACGTGTGGATCCCTTGCTATATTGTTCGAGTGTAAGAATTACTTGTAACCCTAATTGTGATGTAAAGGGTACAAGTCGACCCCACCATATGTGAAAGATAATTAAAATTTATGTAATGATTAATTATATTACTGAGTTATTGCGGTCGGCCCTATTGTGCCAAGAGACACGCCTATTGTTGTGTCTAGTCTTGTATAAATAGAGGTGAATCCCTATTGAGGATTACACACTCTCACACTTGTCATTTGGAAATTTCAGACCTACTTGTACGACTGAAGTGCGCACCTTTCTAGGGTGCTAGTTTCAAGGTTGTAGTGCACCCTCTTGTGTGCATCTAGGGTTTATGGTTTGGGGGATCCAGGATCTTCTCTTGAGAATATAGCAAAGGATTGTTGGGTTTTTCCCTTGTTTGAGAAGGGTTTTCCTAGGATACTTCTTGTGTTCTTGTGCATGGTTATTCTGCTTGTGATCTTGGTTATTACAACACTTGTGTATGGTGTTGCTGCATTTGTTTATGGTTCAAGTACATGCTAAATGAAATAAACTTCATGTTTGAGCGTAGCACATCTTAAAACTTAACATGGTATCAGAGCAGTTCTTGAAGAGCTTGTTGACCACCTATTTAGACTAGGGGTCAACTCCATGTATCATGAAGCTATGCACCTGATGGTGCAACAAAGTTTGGAGACTTTATGGTTCTACTAGGCAAATTTTTTCTCTCAGCACATCTTTTTGTAATCAGAATTTTCGCTCCCTTGTGTGGGATAATAATGTAATAAGTCATATTTTAGTTAGTTGCCTAGGACTTTATCATTAGGGAAGTCCTTTCATCGAGTGTTTTTTATCCTTAGGTAATTTTTAATTACCCTTGAGTTTTTCACTCACAAAAATCCTCCAAAGTGGTGAAAGACATTCTAATGATCGAGCCCTATGGGTGACTAGGGTCTAGGAATATTGTAAATGACCATGCTAGACAACTCCTAGAGTCTTGCGGAATTCCGTCGAGTCTAAGTAGTTTTTTTTAATTTTTTAAAATTATCCAGTTAATGGTAATTTTAATTAAATTTGATGTAAAAATGTAAAAATTTGGTCCTTGGGAATTTTGATAGGGGTGTGAGTACTCAAAAGAAATGGAAAGAGACTCATACACCCTTGAACCAAGTTTCAGCTCAATTAGATAAGTTTTGCTAGGTCTTTGTCCATGAGGAGTCCAAGTCAGTCTAGAGTCAACAATTAATTGCTTTATTTTGGCTAAGTAAAAATGCCAAAAAATTGTAAAAAGGGAATAAAGTTATGAGAGAGAGTGGGAAAGGTTTCCTAACCTTTTTCCTAATTTGGAAAAATAATGTTTAACTTAAAGAACCCCCCGTTGCTTAGCCAACAACTTAAAGTGGTGTTCCCTAGCTAAAAGTGACACATGGGAAATAAAATGTTTAAGTGAAAAAGCCACCTAAATCCTAATTTCGCCCCCCTTGGTGTGTAACCTCATGTTTGACCATAGGAAAAGGTGTTTTCTCCTTTCCCCCTCACCCCTCAAACCCTAACTCACTACCAAAACCCTAAAAGTGATTCTTCCTTGACTTTGTCTATTTCTCTTGGATGTGTGACACTTGTAACTCATCCAAAAAGGGTCTCTCTTCTCTTCCAAGTATAAAAGAATGCCTACCCCTCCTCATTTCACATCTTTTCTCAGAGCAAGTCCACTATGCCCAAATCTCTCCCACTCCTCTCTCTCTCTCTCTCTTTCCCATTTCTTTTAGTTTTGCTGCAAGTATTTGCATGCATATTTTTTATGAATAAATGAAGCTTTGGAGGAACACCATCTTAGCATTGGGGAGTCTTCTTGATGCTATGCTATTTTTAATGAGGTGATATTGTATTGTTCTTGTGTTTTCTTGTTGTTTAGCCTAGATTAAGAGATCTAAAGAAAAATATTTTGCTTGGTTAAATAAATAAAAAAAAGTATTTCTATTTGTTTTAGTGAAGTGGTTTTAATAGAACTAGTAAAGTATTTTACTTGTTTATTAGATCTACTCACCTCTTGACTAGTTTTGTAACAAGTTTGACACCATTTGCAGGTCACCAAGGTGCTTAAACAAGTAGATTTCAGATCTAGAAAACTACTTGTTGGGCCAACATTAGCCTCTAAAATTTTCTGTTCCTTTTCTTCATCTTTCTCTATTGAGTTGAGACATTTTCTATTATGATTTTAGCATAAAAATATACATTTACTGTTCAGATTTTTA
Organism: Picea sitchensis; assembly: GCA_010110895.2. Taxonomy (NCBI): domain Eukaryota; kingdom Viridiplantae; phylum Streptophyta; class Pinopsida; order Pinales; family Pinaceae; genus Picea; species Picea sitchensis. The sequence goes on along the minus strand of SNQJ01S0274439.1, from coordinate 7,420 downwards.
CATATAAATTTCTGTTTTATACTAACAGAAATTTCCAAGCATTTTCAAGTCTTATTGCAGCATTTCCAGCAAGCATTAGCTTGCTGTTTTTTGCAGGTTCTCGCCAGAACAAGGGGAGGTGTTGCCCATTTTGAGCCTCAAAACAACCCAAAAGAGCCTCCCAAGTTGGGGTTTCAAAACCATCTCCTTCTCTCACTTTTTCCAAACTTTGTAAGCAGCCCAAGAGAGTCTCTTGGGCTTGCCTTCTTCTATAAAAGTAATTTTCTGTTTTTGCTAATAATTTAATTGCCTACACCTTGCAAAGTGGTTTGACTTAGCCAACCCATGCAATATCGTAGAGGCTAGATAGATTAATTTTCTGTTTTTACTTTCATTCTTTTGCCCCACTTGTCCTTAAGGCAAGGTTGTGTGGCTAGGTGCAATTATTTTATTTTTCAAGTCATTTTACTTGCTTCAATTTATGTTGTGCCGACACCTTGCAAAGAGATTGATTTAGCCATGTATGCAATAACGTGAGGCTAGGACCTAGATTTATTTATTGCTTTACTTTCAAATTCATTTGCAAAGTAGCCACATCTAGACTAATTAGGGGAGTAACTTATTTGGGAAGTAATTTATCTAGTTTAACTAGGCACCCAGACCGGTACAACTTTCGCCATAAAAAATGGTGTTTGTGGAGACTACAGGGGGTGCTAAGTTAGGGATGACTTCACGACACTAGGTGTCCCCCTTGCTTGAGCGCCAAGCATTCCGGGTTGACCTGTGGAGCTAGGGAAGGGCCTTGCTTGCCCTTCTTCTTGAGCACCCAACAATCATTTTGGCCAAAGCGGTAAGAGTCTAGGGGTAGACACATAGTCTAGGCTAACAACCTCACATAATCTAACTAAGGCTTAAAAATTTCTTAAAATCTGCCAACAAAACCTTTACTTTTCAAGTCTTTCATCTTAATGCAAGTCGTGTAATCTTTTACTTTCTTACACTTTACTTTACAAGTATTTATCTATCTTGCAAATTAAGTTATTTTCAGTTGAGCACATTCACTTTCAAGTTCAATATCTCTAAAGGTTGCGCACTAGCTCTTTTTTGCTTCCTAATCTTAGTTGAAGTTACATTCTTTCATGTGTGAATATCTCATGTTCATTGTATATTGGATCTAATTATTCTTTAGTTCTTTTGTCTATATTGTGCAATTATCTAATTTGTAAGTTTCATTGTAATTTATCCTTGTTATATTTCATTTCGTAATTGTTTAAAGTGTAGATTATGTTCTTTATTGCATTGTGAGTAGTTCATCTAATTCTTTTCGTTGTGTACAAACTTAATTGACCCCTTTACCCAATCTTTAGGCACTAGTCTTAGTTGTCCTTTTAGGGAAAGGTCTGCTTGTCATTGAAGCTTTGCATTTGCATTGTTGCTTGTCATACAGGTTAGTTTCTCCCTAACTTAATAAATTAAAATTAACTCTTAGATCACTTAATCAACTTAACATAGTTAAATAGGGTCTACCCCCCTTCGCTTCCCTAGGAGTTAGTCTAGATGGAAGATGTCCAAATCGAGGTGACAGTGGGTTTGGACTTAGGCTTGTGCCTCCAAGACACACCGAGTGGGTTGGATACTTCTCCACGCTTGTAGGTGTGTATTAGGACGACAACAAAGCCATTGCACAAGTTTCAAGCCAACCGCCACCTCTCAGTTGTAGAAGTACGACCCTGTCTTTTTTGCTTGCTTCAACACCCTACACTGAAACATTGGGCCTATTTTTGGCATAGGAGTGTACGAACACGAACTCCTTCAGCGTATCTCCAAAGACTCTTAGATTGCATTTCCAAAAAAATTGGATTTTTGGCCCTAGGGTTTTTAGGGTTCTGCAATTTTCTGCAGAAATTTTGATTGTAGGGTTTCTACATCTCACCAGTGTTCCTGCGACCCTTTAAAGGCTTATTGTTGGCAATCATAAGGCCAACGAAACCTAAGGTTGCTAACCTAGCCTAGCCGTTAGGTTTCCTAGCCTAGTTGCTAAGTGTTTGTGGAAGAATCTGCAAACCATGAAGAACAAAACTATGGTGGATGATAGGCTTGATGGATCAAGCAACTTCAGTTCTTGGAAATCAAGACTACAGATTACCCTGGAAGAGGATGACCTATTGAATGTGATACAAAAGACTCTACCAGAAACAACTACCGATGAAGAGAAGGAAGAGTGGAAGGAAGATGACATCAAAGCAAGGAAGATAATCATCTATTCAGTGAGAGATCATCTCCTACCTCGTTTTGCCAACTTGAAAACAACTTATGAGATGTATGATGCATTGAAGAATATGTTTGAGAGTACCAACACCCTCAGAGCTCTTACATTGAAGAGCCAGCTTCAAAATATCAAGATGACAAAAGCCGACACCGTTGCTACCTTCTTCGTGAAGATTTCAGAGATCAAAGATCAGCTGGGTGCCATTGGAGAAACCATATCAGACAGAGAACTTGTCTTGACTACTCTCAATGCTCTTTCAAGACATTGGGAACCATTTCTTCAAAGTATCAGTGGTAGATCAGAACTACCTAATTTTGATCATCTATGGACAGACTGTACCCAGGAGGAAATCAGACTCATAGCCAGAGGAGTGCAAGACTCCCCTCATGATGACAATCGTGCTCTTGATTTTCATACAAAGAAAGGCAAAAGAATAAATAGAAGGAGCTTTAGCAAATCATTCAAAGACAAGAAGAATTCATCAGCTTCAGGTCATGAACACAGAAAAGACAAATCAAAGATTCAGTGTTTTAGATGTGACAAGTATGGACACATTGCGAGAAATTGTCCTACTAGGAAGAAAGGAAGACAACTTCCCTCCACTGCTAATGTTGATCCAGAGCTAGATCAAAGAGATGAAGACATAAAAGATGAAGCATTCTTCTTTTGAAGAACTCACATATGAATTATGCCCAAGTGATTGGTGTTCGAGAAAACGTCTTATACAGGTTGACCGTCCGACCAGTTCAGGCCCTGTTACATGATACTATCAGCTTGAGCGAGCTATGGCATAGGAGACTTGCTCATATACATTATAGAGCCATTCCCGCTCTATGGAAGATGGTAATGGGCCTTCCAGAGGTATAGGTTCAACATGATGGTGTTTGCAGAGGTTGTGCTCTTGGAAAGAATGTCAAGGGTTCCTTCTTGAGCAGTGACATCAGATCCAAGGGGATCTTGGACTTGATACATTCATATGTGTGTGGACCCATGATTGTTGCTTCCTTGAACGGATATTTGTACTATGTGCTCTTCATCGATGATCACTCTCGGAAGACATGGATTTATTTCTTGAAGACCAATGATGGAGTCCTTGCAAGATTTCAAGAATTTAAAGCTCAGGTTGAGAACTTGACCGGGTGGAGGATCAAGGTGCTGAGATCAGATAATGGAGGAGAGTACACCTCCATGGATTTCAGTGATTTCTGTATTGAGACATGGATCAATAGGGAGTACATTGTTCCTTATAACCCTCAACAAAATGGGGCTGCAGAGAGGAAGAATAGAACCATCATTGAGGCAACCAAAGCGATGATATATGATCGGAATCTACCTATGATTTTGTGGGCAGAAGCATCCATGAAAATAGTGTATGTTCAGAACAAGAGTCCTCAGATTTTTAAGTGTTGATGATTGCAGCTATGTGAGACATTCTCCAGCTTACAAACTTGTGAGATGTGGATCATTGCAACTATGTGAGACTTTCTCCAGCTTACAAGCCTGAGAGAAAGCCCCTAAGAAGGGGACGTGGTTCCTATCTGAGACAGAGCTGAAACATAGAGACGACCTCCTCCATTCAGAGAGTTGAGAAGAACTCCAGATGATTATCCTGTGGGAATGGCGATCTGTTGAGTTGGACGTGCCTGTGACTGAGCACACGGTGAATGTGTGAAATCCCAAAGTGTTGGGTGCATCGTCATTAGAACATAAATGAAGATGATGTATTAGCCTCCTCTGAGTAGCAGAGTTGATGAGAAACTCCAGATGACTCTCCTGTGTGATGCAGTGGGAAAGAAGATCTGTTGAGTGGACGTGCTTTTGGACGAGGCAGGTGAACGTGTGAAGAACCGGTTGTTCTGTGTAATTTAGTGAGCCAGAGATATGGACATCCCTATGGATGTGCCCCTAGTGGTTGAGCACTAGTGGGTGTATCGGATCCCTTGCTATATTGTTCAAGAGTCAGAGCTGCCTGTAACCCTAATTGTAATGTAAAGGGTACAGGTCGGCCCCACCTTAATGTGGTTAGTAATAAATGTAAAAGACAATTAATTTGGTTAATATTAATTATATTATAATCTAGTGAGGTCGGCCCTATTGTGCCAATAGACACTTTTGTTGATAGGTTCGGGTTTGTATAAGTAAAGGTAAATTCCCCATTGAGGAAACATATCTTTCAAGTGTGTTTGGAAATTTCAGCAAGTACAACTTCTTGGGAAAAGTGCATAGCTCTCTTGGGCGCTAGTCTTCTAGGGTTTGAGCACCCTCTTGTGTGCTAGGTTTTATCTTGGTGGTGAAGGTCTTTCTCTTGAGGAATATAGCAAAGGATTTGGCTGGGTTTTCTTCCCTTGTTGAGAAGGGTTTCCCAGGATACTTCTTGTGTTCTTGTGCATGGTGCTTCTTCTTGTGATCTTGGTTGCTGCAACATTTATGGTTATGGTTAAATGATAAACATGGAATGAACTTCATGCTTCAGCTTGACTATTAAAAAATCATCATGGTATCAGAGCATAGGTCTTGAAAGAACCCATTGCACAAGCATCCACCAAGTCTTCTCTCACATTTTTGCAGAACCGTACGACCCTTCTAGGGTTTCCAGAAAATTCCGTACGACCCTCCTTTTAGTGGAGTTCTAGCCTTTAATACTTGGACGCTAGGGCTACTTTTGGCATAGCAGAGTACGACCTCCTCCAACGCATCTCCAGAAGCTCTCAAAGTGAAATTCCAAGAAATTTTGATTTTTGGCCCTAGGGTTTCTAAGGTGCCGAAATTTCCTGCAGAATATTAATTCTAGATTTTTGAAGAAACGATTCTCCTGAATCAACAAGCATCTCTATGACACTATCAAGTTGATTATTGGCAGTCATAAGTCCAACATAATCCAAGGTTACTAATTCAACCCAATGATTAGGTTTTCAAAATCCAGTTGGTAAGAGTTTGAAGAAACCAATCAAATGAAGAACAGAGCCTTAGTAGAAGATAGGCTTGATGGAGCAAACAACTTCAGCTCTTGGAAATCAAGGCTTCAAGTCACCCTTGAAGACGATGACCTCTTGGATGTGGTAACTAAAACCTTACCAGGCACAACTACAGATATAGAGAAGAAGATAAGAAAGGAAGAAGATGTCAAAGCAAGAAAATTAATCATCAACTCAGTAAGAGATCACCTCTTACCTCGTATTGCCAACCTGAAGACAACATATGAAATGTATGAAGCTTTAAAAGAAATGTTTGAAAGTGACAACGCCCTCAAAGCTCTTACCTTGAAGAGCCAACTTCAAAGTACTAAGATGACGAAAGGTGACACAGTTGCCATCTTCTTTATGAAGTTATCAGAGATTAAAGAACAAGCAGAGACGTTGTCCTTAAAAGAAGAGATACCCATTCAACAAACCTAGAGAATCTCAGATAGAGATTGATAGTAAGATAATACCTTCTCCCCCTTCAACAACTAAGAGGGAGACAACCATTATTCAAGTTGATCCAATTGCTCCAGTTGATATGTTCAGAGATATTGCAGTAAGGTATAAAAGGCCTACCTAGACTCACTCTGCAGGAGGCAGAGAAACATTCAAGCCTCTCAAGGCACATCCTGAGAAAGTAAAAGAGATTTTCAAGCTATCCTTCAGTCATGAGCCACCTTATTGACGTTGAGCCTCCTTGTCTTCAAGAAGCAACAAGAGAACAGGTATGGCAAGATGCCATAACAGAAGAATACCAGTATATCTTAAAGAATGATGCATAAGATATTATTCAGGGACCAAAAGGAAAGTCTGTGGTAACTTCCAAGTGGATCTATAAGATCAAACATATAGCTGATGGAAGTGTCTAGAAATATAAAACGAGATCTATAGCCAGATGTTTCTCACAAACAAAAGGAGTTGTCTATGATGAGACAATTGATCCAGTAAACCCGATACACCTCCATCCGTACTACCATCCATGAGTTGGAAACTATATCATATAGATAAATTCTTGATGAGTTTGGAGTTCAACAAGAGTGTTGCTAATCCAAACCTATATCATTGCAATGTTGATGACGAAAACCTGATTTTGGTGACTTATTCAGAAAACCTTGTTGTTGGATACAAGTAATCCTTGACTTCTGAGTTCGAGATGAAGAATCTAAGTATGATGCACTACTTCTTGGGACAAGAAGTATGACAGAGGACCAATGAGATTTTCTTGAGTTAAGGAAAATATACAGTGAAGATTTTAAAGAAGTTCAAGTATGACAGAATGCAAAATCCACCGTGTTAAATTTAAAATGAGAAGATTGATGATGATTCAGACGAGACTGATCCACAATTGATTGGATCACTGATGTATCTGGTTAACACCAGACTTGATTCATGCCATGCAGTGAATGTGCTTAGTCATTTCATGAGTCAATCTAGACAGACTCACTAGACAACAACAAAACATGAGGCACAGTTGGATATGGCATGAGATATGCCTCCAGAGTGAACTTGAGTTTGCAGGATATATCGATTCAGATTGAGCAAAAAGTACAGTGGACTGGAAGAGCACATCCGGTTGATGTTCTACCATGAAATTTGCCATGGTTTCCTGATGTAGCAAGAAACGAAATCTCTGTGACCTTGAATACCACATAAGCAGAGTATCTACCATTGAGTGTGCGAAGTAGTATGGATTCACAAGCTTCTAACAGATTTACTTGATCATGAGATGGATCCTATGATGATAACCAAGAGCCGTGTATAAAGCTCCTTGAGAACCCAGTGTTTCCTGATGGATCGAAACACGATAAGATGAAATATTCTTATATCAGAGATATGATGCAGAGGAAAATCGTACACATGCAATACCTTCCTACACATGAGGAGATTGCAAACATCTTCACCAAACTAACTTGGTGAAGAATGCCTCCCTAGTTGAGAGGGAGTATTGATGACTCCAGCCAAGAAAAAATTCAGAGTACATCCGTGTGAGACTTGGCATGATGAAGAATGCCTCCCTAGCTGAGAGGGACTGTTGATGATTGCAGCTATGTGAGACATTCTCCATCTTACAAACCGGTGAGATGTGGATCATTGCAGCTATGTGAGACTTTCTCGAGCTTGCAAACCTGAGAGAAAGCCCCTAAGAAGGGTACGTGGTTCCTATCTGAGACAGAGCTGGAACGTAGAGATGACCTCCTCCATTCAGAGAGTT
>SNQJ01S0274437.1:0-11518 GCA_010110895.2 Picea sitchensis | reverse complement strand
CATCAAACCCTAGCCCAAAAGTGCAGTAGTTTAGCCTTCAAAGGCAAGTCGTTGGGATAGATAGGGATAGGTGTTAGCTCCAAGGTCTCCTCTCTTGCCTCCAAAGGCAATTTCCAACTTGTGTCTTTCCCCAAAGTCTAGGTCATGACCTCCAACCTGTGGGCTTCCTTCCCCAATGAAGGCCCAAGTTAGGCTTGTTCCTCCAAAATGTCCATCAAACAAGGTCATGCAAAGATAGATGACTGTACCCTCCAAAAGTCTCAAGTCAAATGCATCATGGCAAGTAAAATCACATTTAATACAAGATCTACCTAAACAAGTGCATCAAAACTACCTTATCAAATTAAACAAGTGCTCAAAAACCCTGTGCAACTTGCCAAGTTTAGGTATGGGAGGGTTGTCAAGGTGACATATTGGGTGAATCATTCCTCAAGTCAAGGAGTGTTTCCCAAGTTGACCCCTCTCTAATTCATGTAAACAAGATGTAGTGGATGGGGGTAAGACTTTTGGGCATTTTGTTCATGATATACAAGGGTTCATAGTGTCTCATTTATGGGTGTCTTTGTAGAGGATGTGATGCACCTTCATTTTCAATGCATCCTTTTTCCAAGCACTTTTATTTTCCATTAATTAATTAAATCTCGTAACAATTGGGTACTCCAAATGGATAACATAAGACTTGAAGGAAGTACCACAATGTCACTTGAAGCCAGAGGTACACTAAGTGCCATATGGGTAAAGCAAAGGGTATAACGCACTTTTGTAGATGCCTCAACAAGTGGGACATTTATATATGTGAAATTGTTTCTTATAGGTCTTTGATTTTTTAGGATAAATGTTTCATCATTCTCAAGACCTCTTTAGGTGAGAATATGGAAGGTTATAGTTTTGGATTTTATATTTTTCCAGCTACATTCCTTCTGGGCCTCCAACCCCTTCTTCCCATGAAATGAGGTACAATCCCTTCTTGGGTTAGTACACCCGAAAATCCCAAAAGATAAGGAGATGAAAAGGATGAAGTGTGAAAAATGATAAGTATGATCGGGAATGGCACGATGACTCATCAAGGGGACCTCCCAGTAGAAAAACCTTCCCCAAGGGTGACCACTTACTAGGGAACAATGTCAATGACCAAGGTAAAACATGGCAAAGAGCATAATTTCCAAGCAGACGTTCTATAATCAAAAGCAACTTTAAATGCAACATACTCAAATGCCTCAAGTATTAAAGTGATACTTACCACAATACCTTAACTTGTACCTCATGGAGCAAGACCCATTGTCTCCCGGAAGAAATTTGATGTGGTGAATTCCATCGTGATGAATCAAGGATGTGTGGTGGTGAATTGGGTCTTTGTCTATGAATGTGGACGTTGGCATTCATCTATCTCTTGATATTGCATGTCTTCAACCTCAGGGCCTCGACCATCATCTCCTTAGTTATCCCTAGAAATGAGGGATAACATATGGCTCCTACTCGGGGACATGTACTCATTGTAGAGTGCATGAGAACCTCAACATCTCCTGATTAGACTTGTGCCTACACTGAAACATTAAATCATAAAATCAAGGGTGGCTCACTCACCCTTTGCTCATATAATCAAAATCCAAAATAGACAAAAATGACAGCAAGTCTAGAAAATAAAATTTTGTATTATTTTTTATATAATATGATGAAACAAAATATGCAAGTAAAGCAAAATGAAAATGAGAAATGAAATGCAACTAAAATACCATGAGCAATCAATATGCAAATGCAAGAAATCAAGATGGCCTACTTACTTACCTAGGGCCTGGGACCTGAAGAAGTCAAGTACCTTGAATATAGGGTTGGAGAAGAGACCCATCCACTGGTAATGACATCTTTCTCTTGTTCATGGCTGACAAGTAGTACTTCTCTTTCTTAGACTTCTTCTTGATCATGTAAGGGACAAGCCAAGAGTTTTTATTCTTCTGATCATATTTGGGCTTGCCCTTCCTTTTATCCCACATGAGTGCAAGGATTACTTCACTATATTTCATGTAAGGTATATTCTCAATGTAGGGTTACAAAGGTGGCTTTGTGTTGATTGCATCTTTAATAGCCTTCTCATGTTCTTTATCCCATTTATCTTTATCTTTTTTTCAATATCTTGATGGACCCTGGTTCTTTCCCATAAATTTTTCCAACTTCTCCTTATATTCTTGGGTCCTTGGAAGCAGTGTATCTATGCAATTCTCCTGTATGAAAGGTATATCATGAGTATCATACTCAATGGGTAGTGGACCTTCACCAAAATCATTCTCATTGATGTTTTTAGGGTGATCCCACTCTATGACATGTTTCTTGGTCACTCATCGGTTGTATATAACTTTAAAGGTACCATCCTCCATGGGGATATAAGCATGAGTGAGGTCCATCCTAAGGAAACCTCCAAGATTGGTGGCCCAACTCCTTGATAATAACATGCCCCAAGTTTCTGGAAAATCAATCAACACTATGTTCATGAGGATGCTAATGTGAGGAAAATCCACCAAATAGAACGCTGCATCTTCTATGAGACCATAAACTTTGACCTTCTTGGAATCGATTCCACAGACATTTCCATAGGGTCAAGTTTTCTTGAGGCCAAGTTGATTCATAACTTTTAAGGACATCACATTTGTTGAGGCCCCAAAATCTAACATGTAGTTTTGAAAAATGAGATTATTCTTCCCCAAAGAAAGGTAGAAGGGACGGTTTCGATCGTTTTGAAATCCAAGGTACATGGTGTTCAAGATTATCGGAGGATCTTTCACCTTGTCTAGCACTTTTTAAAACTTCAATACTTCTCTTCTTACGGAGGGGATTTTACACATTTCTGTCATTGGGACTGTCATATTCATTTTTCCAACCATGGTCGAGACATCAATGTTCAACTGAATCTCTTCGTTTGCCTCCGTTGGTTTTGGAAGCAACTCTCAAGTTGGAGGTGGAGGTGGTAGGGGAACCCTCTTTGCTAGTTGGGGAGCAGTTTCATTCGATGGTTGAGACATAGCTTGCTTAGTTGGATGAGATGATGTTTTTTTTTGTTCTGAAGTCTGTGGACGTGGGATAGGAATCTTATTCCTTCTTGCATAAGTAAGGATCTCACTCTTCCTCAATTATTTCCTTTGATCTTCAATCAATTGATTAATCACTATGATCCGACCCTTTCTGGCACCCCTTTTTTGAAATTCATCGAGTTGTTCTTGTGTAATATATGTGGATCCATCATCATCATCATCCTAAAAGGAAAAGATTGTATCTAAGAAGTTGATATTGTCAGGAGAGTCTTCTTCTCGTCTTGGACATTCTTCCTCCGAATGAGGTTCTTCGCAAGGAGAACATCATGGTAATTCTTCCAAGTTCACCATCCCGACAGGGTTCAATGTGTTAGGAGCCTTTGCCTCCTGTTGAGGTTTTGTATTCCAACCTGTGGCTTCCTTCCTCATGAATGGGTTCCTTAGAGCATATTGATTCCTTTCCAAATTTGTCAATCGGCTCATAAACTGATTATGAGTTTGGACAAAGTGAGTATTCGTTTGATCAAGATTTTGACCTATGAGAGCAATTGGATCTGGTGCACTTCTTGTAGTTATCTTTTTTTTCGGTTCTGCTTTGGCATGAGGATATTGAAAAGGATCGATCTTGGAGCAAAGAAGATTCTCCTCGATTTTTGCACTGTACACTTTGGCTTCTGCCAAAGTATGATATTTCTTATCCCCTAGGATGAAACCAACTTTCCCTTCAAAGGCATTGACATATAGGAGACGGATAGTTGTTGTGGAAGGGCACAAATCTTGGGGGATTTGGCTATGTAGTTTACTAAAGCTGGTATCAAATTCACTCACTATCTCGTTCTCCTTTTTATTTATTTGGTTGAACTAAGTCATTATCATTTCGCTATCCTTCTTCACTAACCACCTGCTTTTGAATAACTTAGAAAATTCTTCATATGTTGTGACATGATTACCTGGCAAACCATCAAACCACCTTTGGAAATCTTCAGTGAAGGATGTTGCTAGCAACTTCATTGCAACATCTTCATGTTCCACTCTTTCATTTTTCATGCCTTGACCAATGTCATGTAGGTGTTGTTCTATGATGATTACATTGTTTCCAGGAAACCTTGGCAACCATTTGTTGATTTATTTAGGCATGGTATTGGGATATCCAACGATGGAAACCATTTTCAAGGGCTTATAGAGGCCTTTTTCCCAAGAGTGAGCATTTGGTGTAAGTGGGAGGTTACCGTAGAATTTGTTTTTGGCAATAGGGAAATGGAATGAAGGATTTCTTCGGTAAGATTTGGAAGGTTTGAATCTTTTAGGGGGGTGGTATTTTGGGAATATGGATCCTGGGATGGTGGAGTCATCGGATGAACTTTATCTCATAAAAAGGGAAAGGGAAAGGGAACTTCCCTCAAGTGGAGTCACTAGGAAATCTAGGGGTAAATACTTAGCAATCAAAGTTTTCCAAGATGTCGTTAGGGAATGAAAGAAGATTCAAAATCCTCCCCAACAATGGTGCCAAGATTTTATCACACAAATTGTAGGTTGGGAAAACCCCGACCCAATCTAAAAAGGTGGGACAACTATCAGAATACCTACCCATTGTCACCTTAGATAGGTACTCCCCTCGCTTTAGTGAAGGATAAATCCTACACAAGGGGGGAATCTCGGTGACCCTAGGGGGAAATGAGATGGAAAGTGGAGTAATGTAAAGTGATTTTCCTATAGGCCAAAGTAAGAAGTGGAAGATGGCTTGAGTGAGAGTCTTTTTGGTAAGGGTAGGTTTCCAAAGTGAAGTGTACCTGTAGAAGAGTGTGATACCTACCCGAGACAAGACAAAATGAAGAGATACAAACCAAAATATCCAATGGAAAAGAAAGGGAAGATTTATGTCCTATATTGCAGCAGTAAAAAAGAATATATATCAGCAAGAATAAGAGCTAGTTAGTGCATAATTAACCATCAAAATTATAAAATAGTTATTGGACAACGAAGCACCAACCAAGTAGATAACTTTCCAATACTTAAGCGTAAACTTTGACGGTAAAATAGGGTTTCTAAATGATGTTATCAGAAAAGTATTATGGCATCCTTATGGCTGTAGCAAACAATTTCTACAGTAGCAAGATTCAACCACCAAAAATCACAAGTAAACCACCCAAATGATGCACAATGATTAGTAGATAATTATGGCAGATTTCTAGCAAATTTTGATGGTTGAAAAAGTGAGTAAAATAAAGAGTTTTCAATGAGTTTGTTGAAGCCCTAATGGTTGTAGCATAAATTAATAACAGAAACAAGATATACTTGGACAATCTAGACACCATAGTGGCTCAAGCAAGCTAAAAGCATGTAAAATTCATTCCACTTTAGACAATTGAAAAATCTCGACTAAACATGTTATCCAATGCAACTATTTTGTTTCTCCAATGCAATTTTCAGATTAGTGCTTTGATAATATTGGGTAAATGGATTCTTGGTTATGAGATTTGGATACACAATATATCTAGGGGTGTAAGCCCTTTTACTCCCTAGAGCATGCAAAACCAACAAAGCTATATCTAAGAGGGTGTAAGCCTTTTTAATCCTCCTAGCAACCTTGTATAAATGACTTATCAAATTGCAAATAAGATGGACCTTGGTGGAGGGTATATGCCTTTACACTCCTCCAAGGGTTTTAGGCAAGTGCAACATGAAACAAGAAGAAAACACCAACAAATAGCATAAAATTCCTTACCAATTTCACAAGATAGCAAGATAAACCCTAGCTTTACCAATCAAAATTCCATCCACATGCAATAGAACAAGCGTCCTAGAGGTGCGCACCACCTTATCTACACAATAGACCATAAAAAAAATGAAATAATTTTTTCACAAGAGAGAGATAGTCCAAAATTCCCAAAGAGGGCGAAAATTTCAGCCAAGTAGTCTTCTCACATGAGAGACCTATCATAAAAATGAAAAGGATTTGGTTTTTAGTTATAAAAGACCTCTAAAAAATGTTTGTCCACTTAACAATAGGGTAAAATACAAAACAAGGGGGTTGTCCCCCTTAGTTTTTCTCCTTTACAATTTAAATTTGAATTTACACATAAAGAAACCCTAAAAACATGACATCGTACCCTAAAAGGGTGACATTTTGGCACTTTAAGGAAGTCCTTGGGTTGTTGAAGAGAGTAATAGGCCTCCAAAGGCCATGTGTCCTCATACCAAGTGTCCTCCTCCAATCCATCATGTCAAATCCTCATCAAGCATCATCACCATCATCAAACCCTAGCCCTAAACAAGATGTCAAGCCCAAAAGTACAGCACTTTAGCCTCCAAAGGAAAGTCAGTGGGCTAGCTAGGGCTAGTTGTCAACTCCAAGGTCTCCTCTCTTTCCTCCAAAAGAAACGTCCAACCTCTATCTTGCCCCAAATTCTGGGTAATGGCATCCAACCCGTGGGCTTCCTGCCCCAATGAAGTCCCAAGCTAGACTTGTTCCTCCAAAATGTCCATCAAACAAGGTCCTACAAAGACAGATGATTGTGCCCTTCAAGGGTCTCAAGTAAAATGTGTCATGGCAAGTAAAATCACATTATCATGGCATGTATCATGGCAAGTTTAGGTATGGGAGGGTTGTCAAGGTGACCTATTGGGTGAGTCGTTCCTCAAGTCAAGGAGTGTTTCCGAGGTGGACCCCTCTCTAATTCATGTAAAGAATATGAGGTAGACGAGGGTAATACTTTTGGGCATGGGGTTCATTACATACAATGGTTCGTAGTGTCTCGTTTTTGGGTGCCTTTGTAGAGGGTGTATCGCACCTTCGTTTCCAATGCATCCTTTTTCTAAGCCCTTTTATTTTCCATTAATTAATTAAAGCCCAAAACAATTGGGTACTCCAAATGGGTAACATAAGACTTGAAGGCAGTACCACAATGTCACTTGAATTCATAGGTACACAGAGTGTCATATGGGTAAAGCATAGGGTATAGCACACTTTTGTAGATCCCTCAACAAGTGGGACATTTATATATGTGAAATTGTTTCTTATAGGTATTTGATTTTTTAGGAGAAACATCTCATCATTCTCAAGACCTCTTTGGGCGATCATATGGAAGGTTATAGTTTTGGATTTTATCTTTTTCCAGCTACATTTCTTCTGGGCCTTCAACCCCTTCTTCCCATGAAATGAAATACAATCCCTTCTTGGGTAATTACACCCGAAAATCCCAAAAGATAAGGAAATGAAAAGGATGCAATGTGAAAAATGATAAGTATGATCGAGAATGGCACGATGAATCGTCAAGGGGACCTCCCAGTAGCAAACCCTTCCCCAAGGGTGACCACTTACTAGGGCACAATGTCAAACACCAAGGTAAAACAAGGCAAAGAGCATAATTTCCAAGCATACTTTCTATAATCAAAAGCAGCTTTAAATGCAACATATTCAAATGCCTCAAGTATTAAAGTGACACTTACCACAATACCTGACTTGTACCTCATAGAGAAAGACCCATTGTCTTCTGGAAGCAAGTTGATGTGGTGAATGCCATTGTGATGAACCGAGGATGTGTGGTGGTGAAGTGAGTCTTTGTCTCTGTATGTGAATGTTGTCAGTCATCTATCTCTCGGTACTCCATGTCTTCAACCTGAGGCCCTTGAGACATCATCTCCTTAGTTATCCCTAGAAATGGGGGATAAAAAAACCTCCCTAATATTGACTCAACATATTTTCTTCGGTTCAACAAAATTTTCTTTTTTGCCTAATTTCTTTTAATTTCCATGCCCAAAATAAAATTTGTAGTAGCAAAATATTACATGTCAAATTTAGAGGACAACCGAGTTTTCACATCCTGGATAATTTCCTTGTTGTTTCCTATCAACAACATATCATCCACATACAAGAACAAATAAATAAGACAATCACCTACTAATTTGAAATACACATAGTGGTCGGATTTGCTTCAATGTGAAGCCAAGTCCCAATATATAAGTATCAATTTTTTTATACCACATCCTTGGTGATTGCTTTAACCCATACAGGTAATTTTTCATGCTACATACCAGCTCTTTCTTTCCTTTCACTGCAAATCCTTCTAGTTGCTTCATGTAGATTTCTTCTTTTAGATTCCCATGTAGGAATGTTGCCTTCACATCCATCTGTTCTTTTTAAAAATCAAACACAACAACGATAGATAAAAGAAATCAAATAGAAGTTAACTTGGAAACTGGAGATTTTGTTTTACCAAAGTCAATTTCCTCTACCTAGGAATAACCTTTTGCTACTAACTAAGCTTTATATTTCTCAAATTTCCCTTCTGCATTCAAATTCATCTTAAACACCCATTTAATACCAATGGGATTTCTTCCAGTTGACAACTCCACTAGATCACAAGCCTCATTCTCGTCCAAGGTTAACATTTCTTCAACCATGACCTTTTTCAAGATTTTTCCATCCTCCGAATCCACTCCCTCCCTAACAGTTCTAGGATCATCATCAATAATAATAAAAAGAAAAAATTGAATGAAAACAAGGTGGAGTATACCGTTTCGGTTGTGTTCTTTCCTGAACTGATGTCCTCAATCCTGGTGTATGAGGCTCCTCTTCTTTTGTTTCTTGTTCTTTTGTAGAGTCTAATTCATTATCCTTGAATTCAAACTCTGTTTTCTCGGGTTCCTCCTCCCTTGGTAAGACTACTTGTTTGACAACATCTATGATTTCCCTAAATACCACATCTTGGATATACACTGCCTTCTTAGTTTATGGGTTCCAAAGCTTATAACCTTTCAGACCACCTTTATAGCCAATAAAGATACAATTTTCAGTATTTTATCCATCTCACTCCTATTTTTCTTTGGAAGGTGTACGTAAGCATCACAACCAAAAACCTTGAGTTGTGTCAAAGACGGTTTCTTATGAGTGCATACCTCGTGTGGAGTCATTTCATCCAACGTTGATGAGGGTGATTCATTTACCAAGTAACATGTAGTTTCCTCTACCTTTGCGTAGAATTCTTATCCCAACCCGACGCCATTGAGCATGCTCCTTACTATTTCCATCGACATATTATTCATCATTTCTACAACTCCATTCTATTGAGGCGTGTATGAACTATTATTATGCCTTTCTATGCCACATTTCTTACATAATTCCTTGAATTCATTCACATAGAATTCTCCACCATTATCCATCCTTAACACTGTAATTTTCTTCTCTGTCTATTTTTCGATAAGAGCCTTAAACTCTTTAAATTTGTCAAAGAATTTAGATTTATTCCTAAGGAAATAGATCTATGTATTCCTCAAGAAGTCATCTATAAATGAGACATATTACATAAATTTACCTAGTGATGGAATCATCATAGGTTCAAACACATCATCGTGCACGAAGTATAAAATTTCCCCTACCCTTGGAGCAACAAAGGAGAATCTTGTCTTATTTTTCTTCCCATACAAGCAATGTTCACATAAATCAAGATACCAAGAGAAATTAGACATACCTTTATCATCTAGTACTTGAATCCCCTTATCTCCCATATGCCCTAGTCTTTGATGCCATAACATAGTCTTTACCCTAGAGACTACAAGAGATTTTCCTTCTTCAGCTCCAATCTCAGGAACAACGAAAATATTTCACCCATTACTAATAATGTTTCCCAACATATTATAAAAGGTTCCAATCTGAAATCCCCTCAACAACACTGTTACTCCTTGAACCATCCTGCATGTTTTCTTTTTAAACATTGTTTTTACACGTGCATCATCCATCTTGCTTACAAAAATCATATTTCTAGCCAATCCTAGGATGTGCAGAACACCATGGAGTGTTATAATCCTACCATCCATGAGCTTCAACTTGACTTTTCCTCATCTTATGATTTTGGCTATAGATTCATCTCCTAGAAAAACATCACTCCCATCATACCTTTTGTTGGAGCCACCTTTTACAAGTTGTTGAAATGTAATTCTTGAAATCAAAAGCTTACCCTGACATGCAAAGTGGCGATAGCCGCTATAGTCCTTAGTCACCATCGCCTAACCATTAAGCAAGTCTATCACTTTTATTACCTCGCGTTATTGGGCTTGGGGAGTTACAAGTTGCAAGGTTTCCAAACTCCGATATGCGAAGTCGCGAAACAGTTTTAAAATGTTACCCAGGTTAGTGTCAAGGCTAAGTCACTTTAAACCCTAGTTAAGCACCGTCGGGGTTTCGCGACTCGGCGATCGCTCTCCCAAAAAACTATACCTTCGTAGCCTCGAGTCGCAAAGTCCTGATTTTTATTAATAAAGCATGGGTTAATTAAGAGCTTAAGTCAGATCACGTTTTTTAAACTAAATCGCATCATCGCGATTTCGGAGTTCGGGGGCTCAAAGGGTAGGAGTGAATTCTCCCGATACGGCGAACGCCGAAAAAGGGGGATTAAAGACTAAAACATGCTTAATTAAAGGAACTAAGCAGGATTAATCGATGCATCAGTGAAAACTTTAATACGCACCGTCTGCGGAGTAATTTTAAATGTTTTTTATTCTGATTCGTGATATGACTCATCAAACAATTATGGCATTTATTTGGACTACGACAAGGTGACAGATAGTAGGATCTCTCTTTTACTGCTAAATCTTTTTTTAAGCGATTTGACCGTTTGGTTCACAAGGACACCAAGGTTTTATATGACTAAGATAAGGGGTTTGTTTTATTATTTCAATGAAGAAATGAAGTTGGTTGACATTGAGTTTAAGAAACATGACCTTAGTAGGATTGTAAGCAATCACCTGGAAAGTTGCGGCCTGAAGAGGTATGAACACGGTGCATCACTTGCACCGAGTAGGTGAAAGGGCAGGCTTCTGGTGTCAAATAATGACAGATGTCTGCCTATTCTATTTTTAGAACCCAAAGAATAAGGAAAGGAAGGTGCTCTACCCACAGGAAGGAGGACAAAGACAAAGAAGTGAAACGCATAAGTTTCCCATTTTGTAACCGAAGCTTCTGGAACGATTCAGATTCTAGCATTTAGAAGTTTGTATAAATATGCATTTTGAAGTGAGAATAAGGGCTGGACCTTTCTTGGCCGATTGTAATAGAGACTTTCTCCCTTTTTTTGAAAATTAATACAAAGCAATCCGAAGATTCTTGATTCCGTGAAGACTGAGTTATGAGTTTTGTTTTCTCTGTTATCTTATATTAAGTTTCATTTCACATATACATTTCTGATGAATGCTTAGATACAATTTAGTGCAACTTCTACTGTGGTGACCAACTTTTAGTCGTCTAATCGCTTGTAGTTTTTCCTCGGTATCGGCTATCAGGAGGTACAAGACCTGTGACCTTTTTAGACCTCTATATTTTATGCTTCGTTAGATTACTTCTTTCCTTTTTCTTCTTCTGTTTATAGGGCGAGATTCTCCCTTGATAGGAACCTCGCATTGTCGACTACTTAATGTTTTCTCACATTTCATACATGACTCTTTAAAAAGTTAACTCAGTTACGGGAGAAGGCCTTTGGTTTGTGTTCTATCTTTAACAT
>SNQJ01S0274435.1:0-11518 GCA_010110895.2 Picea sitchensis | reverse complement strand
CAAACTATTTTCAAATTGAAACCCTAACTAACCTAGCGTCTAACCCTAGCTAGTTTTGAACTAACCCTAATAAGACAACGTCTTGCCTTAATTGAATCTTTGCTTGGATAGAAAGGTGCGGCCTTGTCTTCTCATCATAGCCGCGGAGGTCTATTACATTTTTGTTGGTTGATTTTGTCAAAACGTCACTCTTTGGCTAGCTAACCCTAATCTGCAACAAGTTTTATATAGGTGACGTCACATAGTTTTGATCTATTGCTTATGCTTGAAACGTTGTGACTTAATTCATCTATTTTGATAGACATTGAGGTGTAGATCACTTTCACTAGCCTATTTGCCAAAATGTTCCACTCAATTGTCTCATTTTTGACCTAAATCTATGCTTGACGTCACATACATGCAGCAACAATATATAGGTGACGCAACAACATTATATATGAGCTAATTTGAGATATTTATTGCATTGATATATGATACAAGGATTGATATTTAACATTGAATGCTCTTGTCTCTTGATGTACTTATTGAAGAAGTGATTTTGTCTTTGTTTGATAATCATTGACTCATTTTTGTTGGTTGATTTTGTCAAAACGCCACCTTTGAAGAAGAACTCCGAATTGCAACAAAGTTTCATGTAGTGACGCTTTCACATAGTTTTGATCTATTGCTTATGCTTGAAACATTGTGACTTAGTTCATCTATTTTGATAGACATTGAAGTGTAGATAAATTTCATTTGCCTATTTGCAAAACGCTCCAATTGTTTCATTTTTGACCTAAATCTATGCTTGACATCACATACATGCAACAACAATATATAGGTGATTCACACATTATATATGAGCTAATTTGAGATATTTTATTGCATTGATATAAGATACACGATTGATATTAACATTGAATGCTCTTGTCTCTTGATATACTTATTGAAGAAGTGATTTTGTCTTTGTTTCATAATCATTGACTTCGCCAATACTATATCTAATCATTTTCTCATATATATTATAAAGATAGTCATTACATATGAAGTACTAACCCAATCGCAGCAACATATTCTAGTCTTCTTGTCTCTGGTTCTAAACAGTGCATCATCAAGTGGATATTTCTCCCTTTGACTATTCATATACCTATCAATCCGTATAAACAATGCTCTATCTGCTATCCCTCATAGTTCTAAAACCCAGATACATTAGGGACGTCTCCCTTGAAATAGCCCTCCTAAATAGAAAGAGCCCCCATCGAGGTGACAATGGGTGGGGATGCTCCTGTTATGCCAGTTTTAATCCTTGACTCATGCTACTTAAACCCCTCCTACAACGTATGCGATAACATGTCCAATCAACAATTTACTCAATAAATGCTTAAATTATCATCATTAATTGCTGTTCAACTCTTGTTATAAGTATGAAATACCATCCAACCGGATTTCTCTACTTCTAAATAGGTTAGTTTGTGCGAAGGTTTGTGGCCCTCTAATGTTTCGAAAGTGCTTCACACTAAAACTTCAACGCTAGATCAAATATCGCGTTCAGGGTATGAGTCGTGCAGCCGCTGATTGAAAGGATGATGACCCAAAGACTAGAAGGTAAGGTTCTGTTAACAAGTAGTCTTAGAACTGTAAACTCCTGGAAAGAGGGGTTTCACTCCGGGTAAGTTGCCTGGGCAAGGCCTCTGCTCTTTCCTCCTTCTAAATCAACTTGGCAAAATGGCTAGCCTAAGAATAAGTTCCAAAGGAGAAAGTGTAAAGACAAGGCCAAACCCTAGAAGGTGAAAAACCCTAGGTGTAGGTAACTTAGGCCTAGGACGTCTTCTTCTAACTTATAAACTTCAACGCCAGGCTCAAGGGAGAAGAAAGATAAGTGTAGCAAAGGCTAGGCTTAATCTCTCTCCTTAAATGGCTGAAAAATATCTCTCTAAGGGGACATGTAATGATCTTACTTGTGTGTTTGTTGTGGTTTTAAATTAGAAATATAATAAGCAAAATGCAAGAAATTAAACCTAAAACCATCTAAATGGGCAGTTTGTAAGAAAAGTTCACTTACATACCATGAAGAAGAGCATAAGCAAACCCTAGTTGTAAACCTTCCCAGAGAAATGCCAAAAAATGCCAAAAATATCCCTCCACTAGTAAAATTTCACTTAGACAATAAATCTACCCAAGTAGGGCGCGAAAAATCAGACCTCATCAGTGTGAGTGAATTGTGTTATGTTTAAACAATGAGGGAAAACATCCTTAATTTATGTCATCCAATGACCTTTAATTAAAATTAGGTTCAGTTAAAACAAAATTTCACAAGGTCGATCAATAAAATCAATCGCTTTTACATTTAATTAAAACAAAACCTTGGGGCCGAGAAAATGCCAGATCGCCTAGCTCTCCGAGGAGAGCGTTGGCCCTTTAGGGCAACTCGCGATGAAGCAAACGCTATCTCATTGGGTCGCCACACGCTAAACTCCGCTTTGTCAAGGTACCACTAATTGGAGGTGACGCCATGACGTCTGCATCGAAGTACACGCTCACCCTAAAGGTCAATCCTAAGCTTGGTTTTAGCCAAGGCCCCAGAGCGAAAGTGCCGGCCCCTCCTCCTTTCTCGCAAAGGTTTCACCACCTGCCATCCGTCTCCGCGATGAGGTCCTAACAACCATCTCACGATGGGGTTTCATCATATGAGATCCGAACGTTCCATCTCCCCATGTGTACCGTCCACTCGGTACCTGTCCGTCCGGCATGGCCCTGCACATCAAAAAAACTACGACCTCCATGGGCCTTACAGTTAGTCCCTCGGATCAATAGTATTATCAATAATTTTATCGTCGGTTTTACAAGGACCTCAGCATATCATCTAATAGAAGCTCAAAGACATTACATCATCTTTTTACTATAATAAAGTTTGAAAGTACAAAGTGCCCTGTTGGGCCGCGATCCATAAGAAAAGGAAAGTTCCTAAAGGATATCATCCAACAAGGTTTGCGGCTATGGGTTCAAGGGATGCCCAGCATACGCGAAAACTAGGGTGGTTATCCGTAGCCTCGTAGGAGTATGCAGCTTGTAAATTATCATGGATGCGCCTTTCCAAGCCTTATTGGGTTCTTTATTCTTTATTTATTTCTTTTTCTTCTTTTTGTACTTCGTTAATCCAGAGGGACACCGCCTGGCGCTGGTGAATTAGAGTCACAAGAGCTACCTGCTTCCAGTATTTTCGGTAAATGATAAGGTCATCGTGATGAGACCCCTTCCCTTGGCCATGCAACCAAGGGTCGCTGCAACTAGCCGGTAATGTCATACCGCTAGATACCTATGAACATAATGGGTCATTTCGCGGATGATGAGACCTCCCCGCCTCTTGGTTAGGTCTTGTTTTATTGTTCTGATCCCTTCGTTTCTTATCGAGAGGCTTTTATTGCCTCTTGAGATCCCGGTGAGGTATCTCTGTGGTTTTGCATCCATGGTTTTTATTCCTTTACTACCGTTTTACCTCCCGGCCTTTAGCCCCTTCTTCCCACAGATAAAGTGTAACCCCCCTCAAATAGGTCATCCTAAATCTCGAACTAGGGGAATGGGATGATGATGAAATGGGAGGATAAGACAAAATGATACAAGCAGGGAGCTTTTTATCGACGTTTCAAACTTCCGTATAATCCAAACTTATGATAAGCTTTGCTAGGTGGGTCCCCAACCATGCTCGCGGGTTAGCAAGATCCAAAGCGCCGTCAAATGTGGCAGAACTCATTAATATAATCGAAGTTATACCATCAAACATGACACATATTCGACCAATTACCTCATGCTGTGGAGTAAGAGTCTCTCCATGCAGTCCAAGTCAAGGTGATGGATGTCACTACCGACACGACAAACCGGGATGGAAGAAAGATAACCTCCGGTGGCCATGCTCAGTCAATCCCCGCCTCTGCATCTACAAACCAAAGACCCCGCTGTGTTAATCTCCTAGTTATCCCTAGAACGGATAACATGGCTCCATAATATTTAGATGTACATCATTAGAGAAACGGGAATGTGAGCTAAGGGCGTTTCATAGGAAAGCGCATACATTCCTTTGGTAAACTGTAACAGGTTGAAGCACCTTTCAAATAGTTGGGGTTTGGACTTCATCAAAGTTTAGCCGATAATCTAAGTAATGGGTCTTATAAGAATACAAGAATATATTACTTTTACCAAGTGGGTTGGCTTATTCTCACCAAGTCGCAAGAACGAAGGTTGTGGATTTCCGAAGAGGAATTATAACTATCGAGTCCCATCAAAGATGAGCATAGATAATGCCAAGGTTCGGGCTGAGATATTACCTTTGCTCAAGTATGGTATTATCTGTCACATGTAATTTAATACTATCCCCAAGGGAATGGTCAAGCAAAGTCAAGTAACAAAAAACTTAAATTTAATTCCATAGTCAAGAAAATAGTTGGTTAGAATAAGAAATCTTGGGATAGTAAAATTAAACATGCATTAAGGGTCGGTTAATGCAAACAACAAATGGAAGAGTCTCAATTAGATTATGGATTGGAAGTTAGGTTGCCAATGCACCTTAGCATTCCTACTTATGGTTCAGTTGATTTTTCCATAGAGCGGATGTAAATTTAA
Organism: Picea sitchensis; assembly: GCA_010110895.2. Classification (NCBI taxonomy): domain Eukaryota; kingdom Viridiplantae; phylum Streptophyta; class Pinopsida; order Pinales; family Pinaceae; genus Picea; species Picea sitchensis. The sequence continues at coordinate 6,922 of SNQJ01S0274435.1, read as the reverse complement.
TAGGGTCAATCAAAATGGCTGAAAGATGAAATCGCATCTAAAGGCTTGGCGATCGTGAATAAATGTCTAGACCTATTGGAACTCCTATACGATCAAGTCCTCCAACGCTAGTGCGAAACCAGACTGCACTCTCAAAACTTCTTCAATTGAAAACCTTAACCACCAACCCTAACTTCTTAGCTAACCCAATAACCCTAAGTTGTTGATGTCATCCTTGGTTATTACATCTCTTTAATGAAACAACGTGTCATTTTATGAGCAATTGAATGGCAGTTTGTGGCATAAGTTAACAAGTGTATATTATTACATCAATGCTACATCGCTCTAGTATTTATTGGTGAAGTGCTTAATTACTATTTTGTAAACATTGACTTCGGCAACATTTACCTTCCCTTTCAAATGATTATATGAATATCGAGGTTCCATAGTTTCAACCCATTGAAATATAGCTTGCATATATCCGTCTGCTGTTGTCTTGTTCCAAGGTGTGTGTTCTTCATTGGGGATTTACTTCATTATTGGTTGTTTAGTCTCGGAATCCTATCTGTTTGGGTGGTGACTTTGAAGGGGGAAACCTTATCTTGTTCTTATTATATTAGCTCTCTACCTTCTCAATAAAATCCCTGTGTCAATGGGATCGCTTCCTCCTCACCGCCTAAGAGAAAGAACCTCCCCATCGGTGGAAGGCTTGTGGTGGGTATATACTAGAAATTTCTATCCCTGGCCTCTAGCTTTTCTTCCTAGCTACAAATCATGAGTAACAATAATTCATGTTTGATACCAACTTTGCTTAAAGCCATCCTATATGCAATCCATTGTTCAGGTTTCGATTCATTGAAGATTGCGTGTTGCCTTGAAAGGGAAGCTGTTGGGAGGCTTCAAGGACGCAATTCCACCTTCATCTTCACCAAGCACTTTCCGCAAGCAATTTTTCTGCTCTTCTTCCCTCGCTCTACACCATTTTTGTACCTCTATTAAATAGTCCCAAATCAAACATTAAATTATGTTTCTTTGTATTACGTAGAGTTTCATCGAAAACATAAATCTTCGTGAACTTGTTAAGGTAGCTTTCAACGCAAAGCAAAGCAATAGCTTGGTCGACATTTTTTGCGTTCTTACCAGATAAGAGGTACGCCATCCCCATATGACAACACACCTTTTAAACAATCCCTTGAAATGATAACAGCTTTCTCATCTTCTTTCCTTCCAAAAATACCTGTAAATGCAAGTCTAAAGAGTTAAAAATTCCAATGTTTTAAAAACAACAAACCGGACCGGAACTAACCGTTTGACCGTTAGAAGCGGTAATCACCTTAAATTCAGAAACCACCAACCGCTCGGCTTTCATAAACCCTAAGCCAGTTCTCGGTTCTGCTTCTTTCAAGGATGCCCAGATGCCAAAATTTTTTGTTTTTTAAACCCTTACCCTCCTAAACTCTGAACAGCTTGATTGTTTAAAGGTATAATAAATTCCTAGAAGCCTCACACCTAATGTTCATATTATGTTCTTTGCATTTCATAGCAGATAGTATTAATACATCACTGAGAAATACATCCACAAGAGACACAACATGTAACCTGGGAAACCCTCATGGGAGAAAAAAACCCAACAAAAAAAACTTCCTTATCATAAATAGCTTATTAACAAGTTCAAGAGGATAACTCAAACCAATAATGCAGCTCCTCAAAAGAGATGCTTCAATTCTTTTCTCCTCCTCTCCAACTTGAAATTAAAATTTCACTCATAAAAAGAACATAAGTGAAGTGTAACGTTGTATGAGCCAGCTCCCTTATTATATCAATCGGGCACGCAGAAGTAGCTTCCATCATCCGGTAGTCAATTTTACAAATACTGCGGTAAACCCACCTTTGATCAGACTTCACTAGTGTCCTTCCATGGTAACCTAGTCGAATTTTATTCTCGCGACTTTGTATTGTCCGGGAGACCAATCACAGTGCCATTTTGGTCCTGGTCGACCGGCTATGATTAATCCCATAGATTAATCCAATAACAAAATAATAATGATACGATTAATCCTCAATGGATTTAGAACTCATCATACAATTTACATGATTAATCCACAATGGATTTCAACTTATAACAAAATAATAATAAGAATGCTCTTCAGCTACATTATTTCAACACTCTTTAACAAGAAGGGTATTCTTCATCAAAGTCAAGTGAGAGAGGTTCCAGATCACCGCTGGCATCTAGAGGACGATTTCCATAATATTATCTGAACAACAATGTTCATATTTAATGCGTAGTCATCAGAAAGCTTTCATTTGCCAGATCATCAGTCTTGCAGAATGCGTCACTTGCATCAAATAAATGAAAATGATAATCTCATTGAAGACTAGTCGTCACATCACGCACATTCACACTAGCTCACTGTCATGTTGTCAGCTCGCTGTCGCACAGCGATCTTCGTTTCACGCCAATAACCAGGTCAAGCAGCATCATCATCTCCGCTTTTACCGCCTCACAACTAGGTCGTAAAGCTGAACTACAGCCATTATAAGCTTACTGCCTAACAACTAGGTTAGAAGGATGACTCATCTTTCTTTACGTCTAACATCCAGGTCAAAAGCAAGGAACATCAACATCTCGCTTTTACTGCCTTGCCGCCCTCATGAACACTTGCAAACGTGAGCTAAGTCCGTACCACTTAGTGTGCCCCTTGAGACACAATGTCTAAGTTCCGCCCACACTGTCACCTTGATTGAAACCTCTTCCTTCTACGCTTACCCCTAGGGAAGCCAAACGGGGTAGTCCCTAAGCTGCTGGGTTAATTCCAAGTCATGTGTTCTAGAGCATCAATTGATTAGAGGCTAAAGGGGAAACTAGCCTAGATGACGCTAATGCAAGTGCAAGTCTAAGCTTAAATGTGAGGTTCTCCCCTAAGTCAACTAAAGACTGTTCTAAGGTTGGGTGGTCAACTAGCGTCGCCGGTGGTTCGACCACAAGAAGTATTACAAGTAAATAAACTAAACTACCCCAAACCAAGATTAGAATTATGCAACGGTTAAATAAGTTATCAAGTTTACAAGTTGTCAATATACATCAACCCGATACAAGATTACAAATGTGCAAGATATACAAAAGATATAAACAAGTCGTACAACTCTAGGGTCAGCATGCCCCAAGTGGCACTTTACTCCACTTTGACCGCCTTCAATCGGTATTCTAACCACTTAAGCATCTTATGATTCTAAAGCAAGTGATGCCTCCTGGCGGGGATACTTAATCACTTACTTTATCCACACACAACAAAATTGATTTAACAAGATATAACAATGATATCAAACCAATATGTCACTTCAAGATGAAAGATATAGACAATTAGTTGCAAAAGAAAAAGATAGGTAATGAAATATCACAAGTATGTTGGCTCATCAATACATCTACTCTCCCAAACACTCCAATGTGATCTATGCAACTAATGTACTTTCTTAAGTATTTTAGATTCCCACCCCCAACTAGATGTGTGTCTTAACTTAACTTCACCAAAATAACCGCCCCAAGTGTTCAAGATACCTGGGTTACTTTACTTTAGCTTCCAAAGGTTGTCATCCCTGTCGCCATCACAAGAAATAAGCATAGGCGGCAGTCGAGAGGGGATCTCCTCAAACAATTCAAGGACGGTCCTGCCACCAAAAGACCTGCCCCATTTAGATGAGGAAAATGAAAGTCAAAGACCCCTAAAATGTTACTAAGTGTTGTTAGACCCCAGTAGTCTTTTAAAGTGTTGGGTGTATTTTGGCAAGTTTTAGACACTTTCATTTTAGTTATTTAGTTTATGGTCATATGAGCACAAGTGTATAAACGAATGCTTGAGAATGAAAGATTATACCACCATCAACATGTGCTAGATCCAAGATGGCCACAATGTTTAAACTATCTTAAACCAACATCACATGAGATAAATACTTGCAAGTATTGAGATAAAACCATTTACCATCACATGTGAATGCTAGCAATAGAAAAGAGATATTAAACTTTATAGCATTAGATGTTTAAACCATTGGTATGATGATGTGAGATACTTGCAATGTGTTTAAGATGTGCGGAGCTTAAGAGATAAGTTAGACCATTAGCATGTATGTTCAAATCATCCACATCTAAACTATGAATATTATATCACAAGGCATGCCAAAACCATAGCAATTAAACTTTAAACTTTGTGAAATGTTAAACCATAAAAACATGTGATATGCCAAAGTGTATGTGCAATGTGCAAGTGTTAAAACTTTAGAGGGCCGTGAGCATCAAAATGTGAATGGGACGTGAGCAATGTATATCAAATCATAAGCATTAAACCCTTAGACATCATCTCATATGCGTGTGAAGATAAAGTGTTGAAATGTGATCAAGGTCATGTGAGCAATTATACCATCAACCACATGAAAGACTAAACCAAAATGTATGTGTTGTATGCCTAAAATCACCACTAGGCCGTGAGGAAAGAAGTGAGATAGGCTGGCTAAACCAAGATCAAATATGACAAGGTCAGGTGGAGCCAAGATACAGGGCCATGAGCAAAGTGGTGTCAAAGTATGCCAATAATTGCACTAGGCCGTAAGCTAAGGATAGCTAGGTCGTGGGCTAAAAGCCTCCAATTTGTTGCTTAGTATGTGATCTTCAAGTGTTCAAAGTATTAATCAATTACACATACAATTATGCTTGCTAAGTTATGAAATATTAAAAGTTTCCAAAGTAATGAACTTACAAAAATGAGATATCTACTAAGGTTTTCACTTCAATACGTTTCTAAGATTATCTAAAACAACTTAGATGTGAGACTTCAAAGCAATGAAATCGATCTAAGTTATCTAACCATATGAAATGTAGAAGCATATGAGAGATACTAAAGAAATGAACTGTAAATGAAAGACCATCTAAGATATTATCAACTCATAAGCATACATGAAAATCATCACAAGTAAATTCCCATTAAGGCCAAGGCGATTATGGGGATGACTCTGAGAAAAAGCTCTAAGAAGTGAGGTTAGCCCCACTAGAATGAACTTGCACGTAAAATGAGGGCTTTGATTCATGTCCCTTCAAATACATGAAGAGACTAGACAAGCCTGGCCTACCTCGCAAGAAGAACCATTTAGTATTGCCAAATCTAGATTTATTTTTGAAATGAAAGAACTTGAAAAAGCAAACACCACTAATATGCTTAAGGGGAATCTCAAAGAGGGTAGCTGATCTATATAATAAACAAACAAATGAAATATGTTTGAATCCAGGTTATATGGACAAAGAATGATTACCTAGGTTAGGTTACTTTTTATGAGCTCAAATGACTTAGAAAACTTTAGAAATTTAGAGAAAAGAGGTAAAGAAGATGAGAGATGTTACCCAAACAAAGAAAGATGTGTTTGGAAGCCTACTAGGTACAGCAGCTTATAATTCCTTCAATATATGTCGCCGCCTCAGAAAATCAGCAAGCAAAGCTTACTGGAAATGTCGCAGTTAAATTCAAGAAGTTACAGAAGTCTTTGTGTATAATGTAAAATTTCCAGCAAACAACTACATGATAGATAAAGATATTTTGACCTTCCAAAGCTAAGTATATCACTGAAAATCAAATGGAAATGACCTGGGCAGAAAAGTATGTAGTAAAGGAAAAAGATTTGAGTGTAGGAGAGTCTCAAGGGTGGACTCCTCTTCGAATGCTATCCCAAGTGAAACCTTTGATGTGACCTGTAAAATCTTAGTGAAACATATGCAAAATAGAATAGATAGATATCATGAATCAACTTAGAACGAAACTACTTGCAACCGCATTACCCAAGGTGGTAACAATCATGTTAGCAAGTGATAATCTTTAACTAGCTTACCCAAGCAAAATACTTTGAACCTAAGATCTATTCATTATGAGCATATCAACAAAAAGTAAAACAACATCACCCCATGTTGTGTATGGAGCAAGAAGAATACCCAAAATGTTCAATGATCCTCCAGTTTTTCTCGCCAAATGCACATATATTAAACAGAGATTTGGATGGCAATATGTAAGAGCAAGAAGATGGAAATGAGAAAAATTTCAAAGCATAATAGTGTTAGTACAAAGATTTCAGGGAAGGTTATAGTGAGAGAGACTTCCTATACCCCCAAGAGGTAAGAGAAGGCACTTGGATGAACTCAAAGTGTCAAAACCACATCAAATAAGCAAATCTCAATGAGTGGACACACCATCTAGGGTCGGCAAATCCAGATCTATGGTGTAGAGTGTGTTGGGATCAAGCAAAGAGGGTGGGAGGTCTTGGGATTGATGCCAAGGAGTAGAGGAGGTCCAAATAATTTTGAAAAAAATCATTTGTGGAGATTATAGAAAAGGTAGCGAACCCTCCTTGAGGGCCCAAAAACGAACTGAAGAAATTGAGGGAAATTAATGAGAAAAAAGGAGGGGGATCATCATAGGAGGTGATGTGGTGGTCAAAGGGAGTCATAACTCATGAGAGGGGGCCCCAAATAAGTCACAACAACCTCCACTAAGGAAAAACGTCACTTTCCTTAGGGGGCCATATTTTTTGAGTGTAGAAGGTGGGTAAGGGGTTAGAATAGGTTTAGAGTTAGGTTTTTGGTATGGGTTAGGGTTTTGGTAAGTCTAGGGGGCCGCACCACATGTGTGGAGTGTCCTTTCAACTTTCTATTCAAGATTTGGGGGATTTGGTTAGTTGGTGGGTCGTTTTTCCCCTTAGGGCAAGGAAACAAAAAGTGAAAAAGTGAATTAATAGGTTGAATTAAGTTGGGAAAAGGTTAGGAAGGGTTTGGGTAGGTTAGGAGGGTCTAACTTGCTCATTGCCACCTTAACATCCACTCACTAACTCAAAATTACAATGTTTTATGATATTTTAATAATATCATCTTAGCAATTAAAATTGTTGTTTTGACTCTAACTGACTCTAA
>SNQJ01S0274433.1:0-11518 GCA_010110895.2 Picea sitchensis | reverse complement strand
CAATCAATCTTCCAACACTCAGAACCCACCGGGTTATGCAAATGTTTCTCGGCTATCATCGAATCATGTTTATCCTGGTCAAAAACAACTGTATATAGGAGGACCTACTGGTTACAACTATCCACCTAACCTAGTTTATGGTCCTACTGGTGTTCCTATGCCACACCAGTATCATCCACAAATTAACCGACATCTACCTTTCCTTGCAACTCTGGATATGCCATACTTGTCTCAGTTAACTAATGATCCTATTTTTTATTCACTGGTTTTGCCAGTTATTCCAGCTAAACTTCCTTATGATATTCTAAAATTTGACAGAAAATTTGGCGAAGATCCAAATAACCATGTAATGAATTTCCATTTATGGTGTTCATCAAACTCCCTCATGGATGATTCTATATGTTTGCGTCTTTTCCAGTGAACACTTACGGGCTCTGCAGCAAAGTGGTATATTGAACTACCACATGCTTCTTTTCATGATTTCAACTCCCTTGCCATGTATTTCCTCACACACTTTCAACTACCTATTCGCTACGAGACGGGTAATGAACTCTTGACCTCCCTTCATCAAATTGACTCCGTGCATATCTCTGACCATATTTATGAGTGGATACGAGGATGAAGGATGATCAACGTAATCATTCCTGACATATTATTGGTGGAATGGTTTACTAAATCACTTTTACCCCCGATCGGTCGGGATGTCGCTATGGGTGGCGCAGTCACCAAGGAAGAAACCATTGCTTGGGCTTAGTATTTAGATTTGGTTTATTCCCAATCTGGTACTTTGTATGATTTGCTTCCAAATGCTACTCGAGATAATACCGATCCATCCAAGCCGTCATCCTCATCTCATGCGGACAATGTTATTGGTTCTGTCAAAACTCAATCTACTTCCTAGTCAACCGCACTCTCCTCTACCTCCCCCCAAAATCAGATCTCTGAGGTGAATGCAGTTCAATCTTCCCCTTCACAACAATCTGGAGGCAAGAAGAAGACAAAAAATAAATAAAAAATACTAATAACAATGAACAACCAAAAAATCAAGCTCAAACACCTGCTACTGAAAAGAAACCACAACAAAAACTAAAATTCTCGTGTATCATTTGTGGTGACGATCACTACACTCGAGACTGTCCACATCGCAATGAAGTGGCCAAACTTTTCCAGGGAAATTCACAACCCACTATGCTTACTTAGCCTTTTCCACAACATCAATCCATGGTTGCTTAAACCCCCTCTCTTGGGGGCAGTTTTAGCTATCCTCATGATGAGGCCTCGACGAGTGCACATATTTATATATTTAATGGGATTAATTTTACCACTCACTCTAAGACATACGACACACCAGGTATTCCTAACAAAGGAAAGGTCACTAACGATACCGGTACTTTACCGAATCCATCACCATCCTCCGTTAGTCCTCCATCAGTTAATCCTCCGTCTGGACCACTTCGGATTGAGAAACCTATGTTCAACTCTATCTTACGCCCTCCTAAGAGCACTATCTGTAAATCTACCTTTAATCCTAGTTCATGTGCTGCCCAGAACTACAACATTGTTGAAGATTTGGCTCAAGCACCGTGTGCTATGTCTGCGTTAGAATTTTTACAACACTGCCCCAGTCAACGTAGAACGCTCTTGGACACTATTGGCATTGTTGATCCTGAGTCATCCAACCATATCATGTTTAACTTGGACAATTATACATCTCGACTCTCCCACCAAATTGCTTTCCAAGTTGATGTTGTTGTTCACAATCAACAAATCCACCGAACTATTCTGGATGAGGGAGCCTCAACTTGTGTCATGTATTTAGCATGTTGGAAAAGTTTAAAATCACCTGCACTTAATAAATCCCCAACGATGTTATGCACATTCGATGGGCGAGGTTTTCATCCCCATGGACTTTTATAGTCCCTGCCCATCCAATTGGGGGGAAAAACTGACACTGTTGATGTCGAGGTGTTAAATGATCCCATCGATTACAACTTGTTACTTGGAAGAAGTTGGTTTTATGCTATGGATGCCGTTGCCTCGTCGGTGTTTTGATGTGTACAATTTCCTCATCAGGGCAAAATAGTCACTGTTGATTAGTTAGATTTCTTCACAATCGATGCTCGTTCTCCCGCTACCAACAACATTCCTTTCTTGGGAGATCACAAGATCATGTATGAAAGCATTGGTGTTGGCTTGCTGAAATATTCTATCCTTATGGGTACCTTCCCTACACCACTTCCACTGACTACACATCATATTTCCACTGTTGATATGATTTCGGCTACGGCTCATCAATCTTTGGAAACATCTGACCCTTGGATTATACCTAGTCCCTTGGAATTCGATGCACTAGGTGACACCGTGCCACTTAGTCCAGCCGAAACATCATACATTGTTGTCCAATCTAATTCTCCCTCTTCGGATGACCAATATCTATTGGCACCCGACAATTATTCGATGCCATTACGGTTAAGTTCCTTGTCGTCTGCGATCGACTACATTTCTCCAATTTTTCCCTCTGATAAATCTATTATGGAAATGTTGAGCATTGACGAGCTACCTCGGGATGATAAGAATCATCGATCCTCTTTTCTTCCCCCTCATGAAGAAATTCAGGAAGATATATGCTCTATCTCCCCTCCTGATGTTGATTTTCCCTCCTGCGTTTCCCATGCCTTTGACTTCCGATGATTTGGATCGTGGTGACATGGTGATCTCTTCGGTAGGGCTATTGGAGGCTGATCTCCTTACCCCTGTCAAGACCCTCGACATGTATTCCTTCAAAGTGATTTTCTTCCATCGATGAATATCTTTTGGAAGCCATGATAAGTTTTGTCCCTTGACATGGTGTCCTTCCAATGCGTTACTCTCTTGGAAGCCATGATCAAGAAAGAGGTCCCATGTTATAGTTTCTCTTCTTTGTAGCAATCGTTAAAAATGAAACAAAGGTCCGCGAGCACAGTTTTTCCCTCTTTGTAGCAAGCTCGTTAAAATGAAACAACAATCGGGGAGTTGAACTTGGATCCTTGAGCATAGTTATTTTTCCTATGTCAAACTCATTAAAAAAAATGAAAGCAGTCACCTCGTTTTTGAACCTTCATTCATCCACCCTTATCCTTTTTCTCCATCTAGTAGAGAAATTGGTGACAAACTCAAAGTCGGTAAATGAATTGAATCTTGGAGGACATGTCTCGGCTTTTTGATGATGATCATTCGGAGTTAAGCCACTAGCTCTCAAGTTGGGGGCATACGAGCACAGTCTTTGTTCTTTCGTGCTTGAAAAATATGAGAATGTAACCGGTAGACTTTTATCACCTTTTTCAGACTCACATGGATAAATGAAAAAGGAACTGGAGTAGTCTTTGAGCTCTTTTAGGACTCTCTAAACATGAAAATATTGCCGAGTGATCGCTTGCCCCTTTCGTTAAAAGGTTTGAAGAAGCGTCTTCGGTGATAATTTATCTCTTTTTTGACTTCATAGAGACTAACATTCTGAAAAGGACAACATTAGATCATCTTTAAGTTGTTTGAGGACTCTAAATATGAAAAACCCATAGAGTTTTACCTTCTACGGACTGGATTAAACAATCATACAGAAGGGGCCCATACAAGACCCGAACCCTTACTTCTTCTAGTTAAACTAGAAACAAAGGAAGAGGGACTTACCCAAGATAAGTTATATCGATCATCTGTTACCCTCCTCGATCTCATTAAATTAAAAATGGTACTCATGTATGCGGATGGGGGAAAAATTGAAAGAAGCAAGCCAAGTGGTTTTGAGAACACTACTACTAGCTCTTACAGTCAGCCCTTGAACATGACACTTTGTCTTTAGATCAGCATTTTAATCCACAGAACCTATGCATTGAGCCAATCCTCTGAGTTTCCTTTTCTCCTTTGGTTCACGATGAAAGTCACAACATCCACTACATCATCAGTTTTGGTCCATGTCATGTTTTGTTGTCATGCCTAAGTGTTCAAGGGAAGTATTTTCTCGAGATTCAACCATCACAAATATCCTATTTCAATAACCATTTCAGTCCATGTTCATTTGATCTACAATTACATCTCTGTGACCGTTTCATGTGGTTGATGGGGGATACATCAAGGCCCTCCTTCGCAGAGTCTATTCTACATCAACTTCATAACATTATCCAGGAGCTAGAATTAGAAACCGGTTAGTACCTTGGGACTGCATGCCTTAATGGCATGCCTCCTCATGTTAGGCGATTGGGTTTACATCGAACTTTGAATGAATGATTCCATGGATGTTAGAATTCAACTCATCCATTCACATTAGAGTAGGAATGTACTAGGGGTACCTCAGGAATCATTGACATCAATGGTGATTTCCTAAACATTGTTAATGGTTTACCTTATTGACCAATAATCAAGTGGTTTATACGCTTAAATGTTTGACATCAAACATCTATTCACATGGTTATATTAGTACTACATCAGGATTGGTAAAAGAATACGGTTGAGTTTTCACTCTTATGTATACTTTCCCAGGTTGAAGGATTTATTTTGAACTATGACGCACATATACTATTACATAGATCCAATTTGTATTGGATTTGTGGCTATGTCTTGTCATCTTTTAGATCCATTGTGTATTCTTTATGGCTATGATTAGTTCAAGTCATGGGAATTATAGATCCACATTGTATCTTTAGTGGCTATATACCATTTTGTCAATATAATTATGGATCATGATGGATTTATGGTCATACCTAAAAGTCTTTATCACTCAAAGCATAACTATGCACTTGGGTTTTGAAACATGTCATAATATTTGTTTTGATAGATTGTGTCGCGAGATTTTTTGGTTTCCTCTGCATCATACCCTTGCTCGAAAAGTCTACAAAGTACTTCAGTCGTCATCATCTTCTAACTTCATACTTTGGGGGGCTTGTCTGTTACACATCAAATTACTCACTTCAATAGTGTGAAGTGTAATGCGTCATTATGAGTGTTGTAGAATTAGCATCTTGTCCTTAAAGTGTTGCATATTGACTATAAGTGTTGCAAGTGTCACAAAATCATCGCCCAACGCCTATGTATTTCCTCTAATGACATCATAAAGACGCTTAAGACACCTCAAAGTCCCTAGTTTTGAAGAGAGAAATCACTTAAGCCAGTACAAACCTTTCCCTTTGAAAGAACCACTAAAAATGGATTTTGGAGGGCTCCTACCCACTATCGAGAGAGAGTGCTAGCACTCCATGAGCCTCTTTGGGGAGTGTTTGAGGGCCCTGTGCATCCTTTTGGTGGAGCGCTACCCTTTTTTGAGCACGTTTTGGGTTTGTTGAGACAAATCCCGGAGAATCCCTCAATTCTTGAAGGTGATTGGATTCAAATAGATGGTCAAAACATGATCTTAGGAAGATCTTCAAATGAAGGAGAATAATCCTTAACTTATCCCAAGATCTCAAGTGGTTGGGCCTCTCAAGGTTATATAAGGAGGCCTCCTCATGAGATCATAAGTTTGATGCCTTCAATGTATATCCTTTATTATGATATCATAAGTGAGATAATCAGTGACGCATAATGATTTTGATTGTGGATTATTGAGCAAAGGGTTGGACAAAGAAGGAGGGAGGCTTGAAGAAGATGCGCACCTTCATCCAAGGATTGTAATTACTTTTACTTGTTCTCCTTAATAATCAATGCTTGGCATGTTTCTTTCAAACTTGTGCTTGTTCCACATGAAGGTTTGTCTGATGAATGGATCTATATTTGAGCTAATCTAAGTAGAGTAGGAAGTCTTTTTGTACCTTTGTTTGTTTCACAGGACCTATCCCGGGGAGCTGGAATTCGAGCTTCGGCCAAAGAAGACTTTGCAAGGACAGACGTTGCTAATAAGGTACATAACTTTCTCCTTCTCTTTCATTTATTAGATTGATTAGATCTAAAAGGAAGTCAATGTCTATGTTAAGAACTTTTACGTCTTGGCCTTAGGAGTCTAGAAACAAAGAGGGAATCCACTTATGCGTAGGAAGTTCACCTACAACAATCATGAAAGAATCAACTTACACACTCAACACCAAGCCCGAGATGAGGTAACAATACTCAACAAATATCAATCTACAACGTATGTATGTGACCTGTCGGTAGTGCAACCCATGTGTTAATGCGACCTAACTCACTACAACACCCAGTATTCTGTGACGAGGGGTATACAACATCATGTGTATACCTTCTAATCTATTTAGGGTTTTGTCGCCCGAGATCATCGGATCCTTTGCAACGAATTTGCATCATTCTCTTCTATCTTTCGCGCGTCCGACTTCTAACCACGGGTTAGTCACAACACATCTAAGCTCTACAATAATCTGCTCATGCTCCAAAACCAATCAATATAAATGCTACCTCAATCATGTATAAAAAACTGGTATACCATAGCAATCATGCTTGTGACCGAATCAAAAGAGTGTTGCTCATTCCATCAACCAACATAGACTACATCACATCAACCATACCAAGAAGATTCCTAAGAATTCACAACACAAAAGCTATATACTATCCATCAAGACAATAATGTGATCATACCCGATTAATCTCCGGTGATAGATTTGAGCCCATATAATGTAGATATGGAACCTTCTTGATCTTCAATAGCTTGTCATCAACTCAACTACAAATATCCATGATTTTTATCAACTATACGCTCCCTGTACAGCGACAGCACATCTTGTACACACCACGTACACATACAACTAGCGTATGTACCACAGTACCTGAGACAACCCATGTCGCAGCACCATAAAATAGGGTTTTACGTAATTTCAAGATTTCTCCTTCGCTGATCTCGGACTTGCGAGCTTTTAATGCATCCATGAGATCCTCCTCCGCGCTCTCTTTCCGAATGCTTATATTCAATGATGATCAATAGATCCACATTGATGTCAACACCAATTACAATTATTGATGTCAACGCAGCATATGAATCACGACATGCTCCTACATCAATAGTCAATGTAACTATCTCTCTCCCAAATGTGACTATCTCTTCCAATCAATAATCATCAATCACATCCAATGTGATTATCTCTCCCAACGACATCAATGGAAAAGGGGCCATTCTCCTCTTGGGGATGCTCCCCTGTTTGAGTGCCGCGTGCTTCCTCGAGACAATCTCTCCCTTTATGAATCAGGGATATTACTTTGATGTAATGCTGAAGATACATCGAACATACTCCCCCACAGGACCATTTTCTCCTCCTGGAATTATGTTTCTATGCTCTTTTCTTCAAATATAGAGCTCTTTTCTAGGTATGCATCAATAAATATATCCTCCACAGAATCATGGGAATAAGAATGAAGCTCCCCCTATGGGTATATCTCCCCTATCTTATCTCTGAATGAACAATGTGCTACCATATAGCGATCCTTGGACTGTTCATGCATCAAACTCATACCAAGCATCATGAAGCAAAAATATGTCAACAATGAAATAAAAAGAATCATGAGAAAATATCAACCAAATTTACATCCTGTGCAAAAATGTGTGCTCATCATGCACAACTCCTATGTGCATCAACATCATGCAATGTGCCAAAAGATATCATCCATGAATGTGTCAATCATATGCCTCTATCAACATGCCAACATGTGCATCTACCAATATGCCAACCATGTGCATCCACCAATATACCAACCATGTGCATATCATCAACTCACCATCCACATGTTCCAATGTGTAGCCCATCCGCCATATGCTAAATGCATGCATCAAAATTTCCAACAAGTAAGCTTCCAATACATCATCAAGATATATCACATAACCAAAGGTGCCATAACTTCAACTGTCACCAACCAACATTGTTCTTCAACATGAAAATGCATCAATCCATACTCATGGGTTAGTGTCATGCACCCAAGATTTTTATTTTACATCATCACCTTACATAATCCAATATAGAATCATGAAAATCTGCAGCAAATAGTGTCAGAATTTGCAATAAACCATGTTAGACCTGCATTCACGAGTTATACCATCACATCAATCCAATCCTATTGAATAGGCCTTTCCTTGCTTTACCACATTTGTAACATGCCTGAAACTCACATATGTGGCTACCTATACAAGGTCAGCTGGCGTGTATGTGGTGATACCACTTGTCACCCATTGTACCTCAATAGATGAAACTTTGAACTTCCTTCATTCTTTCATTACATTACGAACGCTGCAGTCTTCTTAACCCACTTATGTAGATGTCTCTACTCCTTAGAACTTGAGCTCGAGCATCCATATTTTCAAATATGTCCCTTCCTTACTTCATTCCTTCTTCCTAGCCATGTATGTGAAGTCCTCATCATGGACTTTCTTCTTGTGTTCAACACTCACGGGATTTATTGGCCAAATCCACTACAATGTAGCATCTAATGGTGTATAGTGAACAACCATAATGTGTCCTACTTGATCACATCTCCAACGCTTCATGGTGTTATAAAATCTTCCATTATATCTCCTTTCATAAGATCTACATTCAAAATATTTGTGACCATATCCATTACATGAATAACAATGCCCATGAAAATATTTTCATACCTTTGTACAGTTCCAAGAATGGCTTCTTGATGTCTTCCTTGCTTTGTTCTTTTGAGATTTTTCTTTCCTTGTGTAGATGGTTGTTTTTCAACATTGTCTTCCTTCTTTGATGAACTTACTTCATTCTTCTTTGAGGTGCTTGCTTGGCATGTGTAGCTTCCTTTTGTATCAGACCTGATTTATCATATGGTGATATTTTACTTTCCAAGATCATCCAAGATTAGTGAGCCATTCAAGAATTTATTTGACTTCTCCACTTTCTATCTAGATCAACAATTTTGGCTTCTAACTGGCATGACTCTTCCTTTTTCTTTTATTTGATTCTTCAATATTTCCTCTATCCTTTGGCTTCTTCAATTTGGGTCTTGAGATGGACAATAGTTTCAAAACTTTTGCTAATCTCATCATCTACATTCTTATCTTCTTTTCCATTCTTTAGTCTTGTGATCTCTTCTTGCTTTTCTTCTAATTGGAGTCTTATTGAGCATTTCCTTTAATTTCAAGATGTGCCTTAGACTCCTCCTAAGAAACTTCTTAGTGTTATCTGAAAGATAGTTATAATAGTCTATATAATAATGATCACTTATACATCTATATAAACCCTCTTCAACTTCCTTTTGAGTTTTTAATATATTTTCTTCTCTTCTTTTCATGGGATAATTACCATCAAACTTTACCTGTTGTTTCTAGATCTTCTTCTTCACTTGTAGAAAAATTCATCATCATCATTGCAATCAAGAGTGTTTTGGTTCTTTACCTTCATTTTGAAAATATTTCAAATGATGATCTTCCTCTTTGCCAACATCAACACATAATTCTTTGCCTTCATTTGAAATGTCTTCAAGATCTTCCTTTGTGCTATGCATCATGAAATTTTTCAAGATCACATTTAGAAATAATACAATCAAGGGTTTTGGAGATTCTTTACCTTTAATGATCTTGATGGATTGATCTTCAATCTTCCTTCTCCTTCTTGCTTTGATATGTCTCCTCTATCTTTAGCCATAGATCCTTGGTGGAAGTGCATTTTCCAATTATCTCTTTGATAGGGGTTGGGAGTCCACTAAGAATGGTCTTGAGAGCCAATGCATAATTCTTATTTCCTTCCCTTGAGCTGCCTGCGAATTTTGACTTGTTCTTCAATGAAACTGATCCGCCAATGGCTGCCTTCCAAATTGCTCCCATTGTCTTCAAAGATAATCTCATCTCTATTCTCCAAGTAGAATAGTTTTCCTCATCAAGGATTGGAACTTCATCATCCATTTTGTGTCTGGATCTCCTTCAAGATTGTTAAGGATTGTAGTGAAGGCCATCTAATACCAATTGTTGGACACACCTACCACACTTAGGGGTGAATGTGTGAGGGATCTTTTTCCAAAACTTCCCTCTTACACAAAGCCATTAGTTAGCATTTGACATTTTACTCATTACTCATTGCTATCATTTATAACTGGTTAGATGTGAACACATATCAACAATATATCATCAACAAGTCATCACCACAAAGACACAAAGAACACAATATGTATGTACGATTTTTATTTGTCACAGAACTACAATCCTTGGGGTTTTCAACAACAAGCGAATAGAGTACAACTCTACAAGGCATCAACTCTATCATGCAGATCATTTATAACTAGTTAGATGTGAACACATATCAACAATATATCATCAACAAGTCATCACCACAAGGAACACAAAGAACACAATATGTATGTACAATTTTTTTATTTATTACGAACTACAATCCTTGGGGTTTTTCAACAACAACTGAATAGAGTACAACTCTACAAGAGCATCAACTCTATCATGCAAGAATCAACTTACACGCTCAACACCAACTGAGATGAGGAAAAAATTCTCAACAGATATCAATCTGCAATAAGTACACGACCTGTCAGTGGTGCATCCTGCGTGTGTATGCGCCCTCACTCACTATAGCCAGCATATGTACGCGACCAGGGTATACATCAACCTGCGTATACCTTATGAGCTATTTAGGGTTTATCCTTCAAGATCAACTCATATCCTCTACAACCAATTTATCATTCTCTTCTGTATCACACTGTCCAAAATGACCACTAGCCAGTCACAACTTGTCCAAGCTTTCCAATAGTCTACTCATGCTCCACAACCAATCAATATGAATTCTATCTCAATCATGTATAAACAACTAGTTATACCATAACGATCACCATTGAATCACAAGAGTACTTCTCATTCCATCAACCAACATAGACTACATCACAATAGCCATACCAAGAATTCCCTAAGCATTCACAACACAACAATCTATACTATCCATCAAGACAATAATGTAATCATACCAGTGTCTCAGTGACATATCAGAGCCCATAGAATGCAGATCTGGAACTTGCTTCAGTCTTCAACATCTTGTCATCATCTCAACTACAAATCTCCATGATTTTATCCACTGTATGCTCCATGTACATTTAAATCCCGTGTACTGTACGAACCTTGTACACAGACAACTTGCGTATACGCACCCTATACACATACAACCCACGTATGCACCAAAAAATAGGGTTTTTATGTAATTCCGAGAATTTCGCCGTCATGATCTTAGACTTGTCGAAACTTCAATGCGTCCATGAGATCCTCCTCACACTCTCTTTCTTAGAATAGATCTTCAATCATGCTCAATAGATCCACACCAAAGATTCTCTCACAAGAATCTCTCCATAAATACTTCAAAATATATTCTCACAAGAAGCTCTCCATCAATACTCCAAAAGATATTCTCACAAGAAGCTCTCCATTGATCCACAAAAAATATGTTTGGCAAGAGACCATTGATATCTTATTTATACTTTCATCCTCTAGGTCACTTAACCCATTTCTAGGCCACTTAACCTATTTTCCTTATTTTAGGGTTAACCACTTTCCATAAATAGAAAGTTCTCCAATACTTTATCATTTAAATATTCCTTCTTGATTTTGTCA
>SNQJ01S0274431.1:0-11518 GCA_010110895.2 Picea sitchensis | reverse complement strand
CGCCCAGTGAGAAGTTAGGGCGCGGGTTGTTTGTTTTAAGTGGTTTTTTGAGGAAATACTCAGCATGGCTTTGGCTAGGAAGAGGCCTGAGTTGGCCTGATGCCAGGTAAACCTGTATGGTGCATTTTAGGGTTATAACATATTGGTATTGGTATTGGTATGGTATTAGTATGGTAATGGTATTGGTATAGTATTAGTATGGTATTTGTATTTGTATTGGTATGGTATTGGTATGCATATCATTGCCAACACATACCATTTCCATGCAATGGTATTGGTATTGGTATGCAATGGTATGGTATTGGTATGGTATTGATATTGGTATTGGTATTGGTATGGTATGGGATTGGTATTGGTATTGGTATGGCATGGCATGGTATTGGTATTGGTATGGTATGGTATTGGTATTGGTGTTGGCATGGTATAGTATGGTATTGATATTAGTATGGTATTGGTATTGGTATGGTATGGTATGGTTTTGGTATTGGTATGGTATAGTATGGTATTGATTTTGGTATGACATTGGTATGCATATCATTGCCATGCAGTTGTATTCAATGGTATTGGTATTTGTATGCAATGGTATGGTATTGTTATGGTATTGTTATTGGTATTGGAATTGGTATTGGTATGGTATGGTATTGGTATTGGTATTGGTATGGCATGGCATGGTATGGTATTGGTATTGGTATGATATTTGTATTGGTATTGGTATTGGTATGGTATGGTATTGGTATTGGTATGGTATAGTACGGTATTGGTATGGTATGGTATGGTATGGTATTGGTATTGTATTGGTATTGGTATTTCATTGGTATGCATATCATTGCCAATGAATACCATTTCTATGCAATGGTATTGGTATTGGTATGCAATGGTATGGTATTGGTATTGGTATTGGTATTAGTATTGGTACTGGTATTGGTATGGTATTGATATGGTATAGTATGGTATGGTATTGGTATTGGTATTCTTGGGATTTGCAAGAGATAATGTAGCACAATGGAAATGTTATGTGGAACTTTATCTCATATTCATGTAAGCATTAGGGATGAGGAATATAGTTTGGTTTGGTCCAAGAATCCTATTCTAAGATAATAAATTGCAAATCTATGGTATAAAACTATGTTTTGTAATGCAGAAAAAGACAAAATCATTGTGGTGGAATCCCATTTGGAACATTAGAGATCCTATGAAGACACGTGTTTATATATGGCTAGTGTTGAGAGACAAGTTACTTCTTTGAGATCATTTGCAAAGGAGAATTAATGAAGGGCCTGGCATGTTTTCCCTTTGTAAGATGGATAATGAAGTTATCACACATGTATTAGTGAAAAACAACTATGTTAGAGAAGGTCCAAGGGAAATAAGGCCCTATGAATGTTGGATGAGAATCCAACTTATCCAAATAGTAGAAAATATAAATAAATTAAACAAAAGGGGCAAAGCCCTACTAGAAAAACTATGTTTGTTATCAGGAGCCACAAAACAAGGGCTAGTATTTCCAAACTCCATAAATTTCAAGGAACATTCCACAAGTTCATAATATTCAAAGGAAATAAATGACAAGGATGCCCAAATGGGGATCCATTGACAAAAAATAGGGAAAAAATAAGGCAAGGGATCCATCAATACTATTGATACCTCATTCTCCATCCATATTGCAAAGTTGATCCACTTTTTATTTTGTAACATTTTTTTTTCAAGATGTGTTGGATGTCGGCCATATTTTTCCTCCTATCAAAACATGGCATATGGACTAGTTAAACTAATAAATATTTAATCATTTACTTTTTTCTAGGAAATAATAATAATAAAAAAAACGTTTCACAAAATAAACATACTTACAAAGGTGCAAATCAAGGCTTGTAAACCTTTTTCGCCACTATGATGCATGGCTTGGATTTTTGCAAGCCTAGCTTTGGAGGCTTTGTCCTGAAACATAAACTAACTTCTAAGTCAATTGAACTATGCACAAATAAAATATAAAAAATGTTTAAGAAATTTAATATAATATTATGAGCAAATTGAAATATATGGATACCCTCCTCATCGGACTTCCTCCGTGCATATGACTTTTCATATGATTTTACAAGTTCTTTCCATACTTAATATTGAAATAAATTGGCCTTTTTTGAGCCTAAGATCAGGTGGGAGTTTTTTATCTTATTTGTTTGGCTACACCTAAATCTCTTGCAATTATGAGAAATTCCTCTTTTCACCTTTGTTACTGACCAACCTATGCCAAATTCAGTATCCAGGTCATGAATTACAACTTTATGAAGGTGCATTGGTATCTTTGAGAACACCAAGTGAAGATGGTATTTGAACTGTTGAAGGCATGATTCCTTCAACCTGTTCAAAAAAACCTTCTCGGCATCTGACATTCTGATTTCACCTGAAACCATGTCATATTCTATCCTTGTATCATAGTTCCCAATGCAAGTTCCAAAACATGGCGTGGTGGAGGAAGTTTGGGTTGCAAGAGTGGCTTTGACATTGAAGGTCTCCACTCTCTGCTCCATATTCTTATAGGTCATCGTCAACGATTCCCTCCTTGATTTTTTGCTCGATCCAGGAGTGGTTGGGGAACCTGTTAGCACTTTGTAAACTTCATTCAAATGAGGAAACGAATGACATAGGAAACCTAAAAAAAAACTTTGAGGCCTAAAACTAGCCTTTCAGACCTGGAGAGGGCTCTCTTGGGAGACTTCGTCTCTATATGGGATATAACTTTAAACTCTAGTCTAGATTTAACACCTTCAAGTAATTTTTTCTAGTTCTATTGGCGAAAATAAGCAAGACCTTGGGCTATGGGGTCGATTTAAGAAGACGACATAAACAAATGACTCGGTAACTAAACTCGAGAGGATAATGGCTAAATGAGAAACAATCTTCAGTTACAAATCGTTGTGTGCAGCGAAAGAAAAACACATGAAGCAACTCGGAGCACCGCTAGGGATGAATTTAGAGTTAACTTAGAAGAAATAACGTTTGTCTAAATGGCATGAATCTATAGCACTGTGTGGTGAATTCTATATTCAAAATTACATTCCGATTCATACAAAAATTATAGATATGAATATAAAGAACACATGAAAGCACGTACGCAAAGAAAGAATACAATATATCAGACTTCCACCATTAGAATCTTTTCAACAAAGCTTCAGGACTTTTTCATTAAGTTTCAATCGGATAAAAAAACTATGATCAATAGTCACTGTCCACATTGTTTTTCCAACCAACCTGGCTTACATTGAAAATATGGAATATATAGACAAGGGTGTGCCTCTTGGGCTACCCGATGCTCTAACTACTACCCATAGAAACTAGGTTTCAACTACACACTGTCAGATGACTCCTCAAATGTCCTTTTTCTAAAATTAGAACTGGTTGCAATCGACGACATCATAGTTGCTCGTATTTTCCATGATGTTTCAATCATCAGCAAGATCTCATCGTTAGAAGATAATGTGTCGATGCTTTCCTTTGACAGGGCATATGGACAGTCGAGTGTTCTGTCAGAATCCTACCACATATTGTAACAACCGTGATCTCTGCCGCATGATCATTTGTTGGTGTGTGCATGTGGCGGGTGACTGCAGAACATTGCAGGTGCCTCCAAAATGATGACCCCAGCTAGGAAAACAATGCATCCTCTTCAAAATGTCACACGTATAACGTACAACTATCCTTGACCATGAGACTCCATCATTGCACATCATAGGTTTTCCATGCATGTATCTGTCAGAGTCTAAGTTTGTGCCATGTCTAAGGAGACAAAAAATGGGATAGTCGATCATGCGTCTGGTCTCGTTGGCAGTTTGAATACTCAAAGCTTTCTCCTGAGAGACTAGTTTCACCTTTTCAGGTTCATCACTTGCCTTTGTAGAACCACGCTCCCTTTCATATTCTTCTGTTCTCGGGCTAGAGCCGTGCGAACTTTCTCCATGGCCAGTTCACATTTCCTGAAGTTTTTCACATTATTTTCCTCTGACGCCCTCTGTGTTTCACATAGATGTATGATCGTATCCTGCACTTCCCTGAGCTATCTCTTTAGCCAAGTCACATTTTCCTCGTGACCTTGTGATGTTGATACTTCGAGGGTCTTCACTGCTAACTACTATCTTAGTTCTCTGCTTTCCTGGTATAGCTCAACAATAATGAGATGCACTTGCTCCAATTGTTGTGACGACTCATGAATATATGCGCTTTCGGCATCTGTCCTCATCCTTCTATCCCAATTTTCTCGACTTGTGCCTTCGACGGGATTCAGTCGAATAACGCGCATGAGTAAGTCTTTGGCGACTGACTGACACATACCTCCTTCCCTCCAAAGGGATTCTTGACCTCCTAGTCTTGGATCATTGAATTTCTGAGTCAGAGCGACTCCTTGGGTCCCTACGGGCAATTGAAACTATCTTACCCACACACAGGCTCTTCTGCAAGTGACCACGACTATGCTTGTGGGTCTACCTCCCTCGCAGTTCAGACTTCAGGGATATCTCAAATACTTTATTCACTCCTTCCTGAAGCGTTCATCTTCGAGTCTCTGAACTCACGCCACATGTCTCCTTGAATTTGCTGGCCCCACAAGGGTTCAGACTTCGCGACCCCATGAAACTCGAGGCCTTTAACTCACAACCTCCAATCTCCCAATTCCTGAATTCTTGTATCCCATCACCATGTACTCTCCTGTGATCAATGGTTGGGATTGAATGATGACTTTGGACCTTGCGACCTGGTCCTTGTCAAGTTTTCAACTTGCCAAACCTCCGAAGTACCGAAATACTTCCTAGTTGTCGTCCTTGCAACTTCACCAGATCTAACAGTATGGAATCGTTCTTCCCCTTATGAGAACAAATCTTGTTCACTGACATTCATTGAAGACTCCAAGGACTTCTCCCCTTGAATATTTATGTCTCTCTTTCTCCTGAGCTTTCCTTCTCTCATTTTTTCCTCTGAACAATCTCTTCGACACTTAGTCGAGAATTTGAGTTGTGCACACCTTACAATAGATATCTCTCCACACTTCAACCTTTATGGATGATTTTTCACTCCTTACGACTGTTCTCCAACCACTTTTATCTCTCGTGACTGAATCATGCTATCTTACCCGATATTTCAAGTTTGAGCAGTTTCTGTCATGCACTCCTTGCATACGTATAAGTTTCACATGGGTATGTAAATAACAAAACAACATATCCATATATCATACAATTGGTGCTTATCTTAGAAAGACTGTCACCAACTTCTTACAGACCATCCACGAACCTCCCAGCCATAGACTACACTGTTACTATAACGAACCCCTCGACCAACCTGAGGCTGGGGTGTTGGGATCTAAAGATGTCTTAAAATATAACCTCTATGCATCATCCAAAGGTAGGCACTGGTGCAAGTGTTTTACTTGTTTCCTACGTAGGTTCTTACCTTCCATTTTCAATACCTGTCCTCCAGAGATGCAACCCCTGCAAAGGGACAACAATCGTAACAAAAGGAACAATAATCGTTCCGTTCAAATGAACAACAAAAGGAACAAAAATCGTGAAAAGGGAACGACAGTCGGTATATTGGGCCGAACTAATGTTGTATTATTTGAGTTGTAGTACTTGCCCAACTATCTAATTTGTCAACCCGGGGTTCATAAACTAACGAATCACACACAAAGTATATGCAAGATTGAAGAGAGACTAATCTAATCTAATGTTTAAGCTACAACTGAAATTGAATCATTAATCTAACACACGACTGAAATATAATCATTAATATAACAGATGACTAAATTAGAATCATTAATCTAACACATGACTTGGAATTGAAATTAATATAGGAATGGGAAATTGCGCAAATGAAATTAATCTAGAAATGGAGAACTACATGAAGGAAGAGAAGATACAACAAGTGAAGAGTTGAATGGCATAACAACATATGAGAGCTCTCACCAATGAAGCAATCTTACATTCAATAATCATATCAATCTTCATAACAGAATAATTAAAGCATGGAAACCAAAACCATGAATCAAAGCTAAGAATCCCTTTCTCTTTCGAATCCTAATCACTACTCTAATTCTAATTACATATTCTAACCGAATCCTCTAATTGAATCCTAATTCTCAAATGATTACTACTCTCTCATGAGGAGAGAGCACTCTCTTTTATACATGAGAGCCTTGAAGATAAGATAACCATGTCATTACTACAGATCCACTTTTCTCTCAACTTATTTCCCATTATTACAAAATATAATCCCTTTAAATCCTCATACATATCTCTCATATATCTTGGATAAGATATTCCAACCAAATCTCCATGATCTTCTCCTTTGAATGGGCTTGAATTATCTCCTCAAATATTGAAATGGTCGAGGAAGTATTCGAGAAGTCCTTTGAATTAATTCTTCACATATTCCTACACATTACAAAGCTCACACATATTTGAGATATATATGAAAACATGTCAATTTTCTAACATTTAATCACAAATTCCCTTTTAATACTAAAATGAATAAAGTGGAGAATAATAAGGTGAAACCCAAGTATATTTATGAAATGATATTGTCAAAGGTTAATGGGACGATGAAATGTGAATAATTATGAAGGGAAATGTAGATGAAAATAGGACATTTCTGAAGCCCAACATGCCCCCCAACTTAACTTGTTGCATGTCCTCATGCAACCATGCATGGATATTCTTAAGAAATTTCTGGCATCTGAATGTTGTCTTTGAGTGATGACAATGAATGTTTTCCACGATGGGATTTACATGAGTAACATCTGACATTTTTTCATATAGTTGGTTCTTGTGTGACAACCATGAATATAAAGAATGTTGGTTCTTGTGTTAACAACATTTATTTATTATTTGTTCTCTTGCTGTTATGATAATAATTTGCCCATATTCTGACTGGAAAATATATGCTATCAATGTGCATAAGGAGACATCATTGAGTATAAGAAATCCTTTTTTTTTTGTATATGTGTGAATCATGCCAATTTGTATAACAATGCTTATGAAGTAAAGTGCAACAGGGTATTGTTGGAAAATAAATGTTCATAAATGGGAAATGAGACGAAAAATGGAATGATGGTAGTGGAAAAGTGGAGTGATGATAGTGGATAAAGTCCCCTACCCCCCAATTGAACTTGTTGCATGTCCTCATGCAACGTGGCATAAGTCGTAGAAGTGAAAAGGAAAGGGAACTGGGTTAGGGAATTTTCCAAATTATTCATTGCTAGCAATTGACGAATTATATGATTAAAGTTTAGAAAATAACATACCTCCACTTACCCAAAATGTTGATGAACTATGGAATATGAATATGGCTAATGCGGCTGCTAGAGCATGGAAGAATGCACTGCTGTAGGATCATATGAAAGGTTACTGCTTCTGTAGCTGCAACTATCGTGACTGCTGGATCAGAGAATGTGAAGTGGAGGAATCTGAACTGCTGCTGAATGAATCAGGGAAAAGAGAAAATATGAAAGTGGAACTGTTGTACTCTCATATGGCTGAAGTCATGCTACTGTAACTGTTGATAGAGTCATGAAAAGTGTATAGTCGTCACCCACTGATAAACCTGATGGTACAATTCTAATCATGCAAATGAATGTGTCAATGTCGAGCATGAAAATAAGTCATTGGATTACCGACCAATGATGAATGTCATTAACCAATGCAAGGAAACTCACCATTGATGTCAATGAGTGCCAAGGTACCCGAGTACATATTGCGAAGTGTGAATGAATGAGCTGATGTCGAGCCACTTGCAAGATCTGAAGATCAAGGGATATTGATGTATTCCCATGATTGTTAATGAGATAACTTGCCTTTAAGGCATGCAAGCCTCCAGGTACTCAAAATGGACTCTAGTCTATATCCTAGATAAGGTGTTGAGGTCAATGGGGCAAGACTTGTTGAAAGGTGGGCCTTAAGGAATCCCACATCAGTCAATATGAGTTTTTACAAAAAGATTGGTAGGACTATAGGAAATATCTCAGTAACAATAGTGTGTATGGTAAGGAGAATAAGGCAATGTTGTCATGGAAAGGGAGATGGATTGTTTTATTGACAAGGAAAACTGAATTGAAAAATATAAAGAGATGTATGCGACTCAGAAAGATAGGTGTGTGTGAAGTCATGAAGGATAATTCAATGGAAGATGGGCTTCAACACAGGGATGAACAATCTTCTTTGAAGGAGAGATGTGTGGAAGGCATTCATGACGCAAATAGGTTTATGAAAAAGGTTTCTGTATAACTGCAAATGCCATGATGTGTAAGACAAGAAACAACTCCTTCAAGTAGTCAAGAAAGCATGTCTTTTTTCAAAAGTTTTTGTGATTTTTGAAAATCACTTCAATAGCAAGATGCGATCGATCGCGCACCTGAAAAAACTTAGTACAAATCCTGCATGAAAACTTGTAAGATGTTCAAAAATATAAAATGCAGGGATAAGTATGAATGTGATCAAATCAAATTTAGAAACAAAGTTCATTTTACCTATTTCCCTTTGCGTGCAAGTTCCGTCATCAATCGTTGTTGAAGTGACTTAATGAGCCAAGTTAGCATAAATGAAAAAAAACATGACTCCTATTTAAGTTTTCAAGAATTAATTGAAATCCATTTGCTAAAGCTTTTTCTTTTTCTTTTATGAATTTTTTTATTATTTTTATGTTTGACCTAAGAGTTTTTTTTTTTTTTAACAAAGCAAATAAAATTTAAAACAAATTAATAAATTTTTTGTTTTGTTATTATACAAACTTTTATACAAATTTTTTATTATTATTATTATATATATAATAATAATAACAATAATAACAATAATAATAATAATAATAATAATAATAATAATAATTATTATTATTATTATTATTATTGGAACTATGTAAAAAGGAGGTCTCAAGGTCGATTCTCACCCCGCTTTACCCGGAGGGCGTGCTTGCGGGATGTGCGTTTCTCCCCAGGGGTTATAAGGCAGCCGACACGATTCGACCCCGTGTCACGCGAGTACGATATTGCCGTTGTTACCGATTCCCCTGAGCAAAAAAAAAAATAATAATAATTATTATTATTATTATTTTTGACGTGCAACAACGTGACACAGATGCCGACAATCTGGAGATAATACCAAATCTTCATTGATTGCCAACAATTATTACAAAACAAAATGACCAGATAAACGCTAATCAAAGTTGGAACCAACTATAATTATCTCTTCTTCAAAATCCAGATGTATAAATGTTGGCCGCAAAAAATTAATAACCAAATATATAAAGGATCACGTCTGATTAAATATAGATTGGCAAGAATATGCTGCAAATCCAATTAATACGAAATCAACGAAAATGAGATTTAGTCTTGCAACCTCCAGCAAAAATTCTTTGTTCGGTTGAATATAAATTTAAAAACGGATTTCAGAGGATATGTTGAGAAAAAAATGTTGGCAAATATTAACAGACAATGAATGCTTTTAATTGATGGCAAGTACAACAATGAAGATGGCATGAGTATAGGAAGTTTGTAATCAACAGGAAAATAGAAGATAAGTCTAGGAAGATTGAATAATCGAAGGCAACATAAACATTGATAGAATGATCGAAGGCCCGTAAAGTTCGAGAAGCATTTCTGATCGTTAGATCTCATTCAAAATTCCCGAAAGAACGAGGGTCGTCAGATCAGAATATAGACAAGAAGAGAACTGAAGAGGAGGACAGATCTCAGACGTTAGATCCAAGCGCAGGACCTGACCATCGTTGGATAAAGGAGAACCTGCACGCCTTTTAAAGTATAACAAGGAGAAGCGGGTGCACAAAACATCGAAATCCCGACAACCATCCATCTTAGGGGGTTATGTGGAACATTGATCCGACTCCCTTTCGGAGTTTCGTAGATCGGGAGTTGGAGGCATCAAGAACATTCACTTCAAGAATTGCAAAATCGTGATATGCGAAATCACGATTTAATTGCAGCCATTGAATCGAGATCAGATCTGGACCGTTGATCCAACTCCCTTTTTGAGTTTCACGGATCGAGAGTTGGAGGCATCAAGAACATTCACTTCAAGAATTGCAAAATTGCGATATGCGAAATCGCGATTTAATCGCAGCCATTGAATCAAGATCAGATCTAGACCATTGATCCAACCCCATGTCGGAGTTTCGTGAATCGGGACTTTGAAGTGACAAAAACACTGGACATCAAGGATGTTGAAATCGCGATATGCAAAATCGTGATTTAATCGCAGCTGTTGAATAGATATCATCTCTGGACCGTTGATCTAACTCCATATCGGAGTTTCATGAATCGCGACATGGAGAGGCAAAGAACCCAATGCAACAAGAATGCCGAAATCATGAAATCGGGATTCAATCGTAGCCATTGAATCAAGATCACATCTAGACCATCGAATCACAGGACATGTGGCAAGTGATCGAAATTTCGCTGACTTGGGGTCAACGGAGCATAGTGTCGAAAATCACGAAATGAGAAATCCTGAAAGCACTTCTTGCATAGGCGCTTGGTTATGACTATAGTCATATTGGGGAATGATCTAGTACATAAAAGTTCTGTATCGGAACTTTGGAGATGGAGAAATGAAGTGTCGAGACACTCAGCATAGGATTGTCGAAATGCCGAAACCCAGTTTAAAGGAAATGAATGCAATATCTCATGAAGCCAATCCAACGGTGCATGTGAACTTGGAATATGATCGGAAGGTTACTGTTCTCTCTCACAGTTAACCCCTCAGTTATGAATCTGTTAGTGAAACGGATTCATGATTGCGAATCTGTTGGCGTTTTAGTTGCTCGGATAGTTGTCTTTCTTTTGTCTAAGGAAATGCGAAGTGCAACCGCCATGGAGATGTGTATAAAATAAAATGAGACAGACTGTGGTTGGTTGGTTGTTTTGTATGAGAAAAGAATAAAATTGTAAGAAAGGGAAAATCAGTAGGTGCAGAGTGAGATGGAGAATATGCACAGCGTGAGATTAAACTCAGAGAAGAGTAAAAGATGATGAAGAGAAGTTGAATCATAGCAGAATGACAGAACGAGTTAATGCAAAGAAGACATCTTGAACAGAGAGAGGAAGAGAAGAACAGAAGAACAGTTTGTAGAAGACCAGTTTTACAGAACAAAGAAAGATTGGTAAGAATTGATTTATCTGCATAGTTGACTGCTTATTTATTCATTTAATATTTTAGGGAGGTTGGGAGTTGCTCGGGAGGACTTTTGTCCTCAGAGGTTCAAGTGGGAGCTTGAACACAGGATGTTGTAGCTTCCATCTGATTGCAGCCAGAGAAACCAGGGTGGCAGGGTGGTGCAAGGGAGAACAAGTGTTCTCTGTTATACAGGTTGGAGCCTGTGTAACTGGGAGTTGGTTCTTCCATCCAGTTGGTGCTGGAACATATAGGGAGTTGGTGCTTCCTTCTAGTGGGTGCTAGAGAAACCAGGGAGTTGGTGCTTCCTTCTAGTGGGTGCTAGAGAAACCAGAGAGTTGGTACTCTCAAACAAGTTG
>SNQJ01S0274429.1:9069-20587 GCA_010110895.2 Picea sitchensis | reverse complement strand
AATAAAATAAACTTATATTTGTTGCAACTAATGATTCAATTTTAATGCATAAATCTCACCTTTCTATGGCTTTATGTCCACTTTCACTTCCATCTTGAATAGGGACTATGAAGGGTTTATGGCACTATAACTCGACTTCTCTTTCTCGAGTTCTTTGCGTGACCCCTTTCTTGGGTCTTCCTGATCTCTTGATTTCCCCTCCGATCTGATCTCTGAGTTAGAGCCTCCATCATCTCTAAAGGGTCTGATATTGCTTGCTATAGATTCCATGAGGAGGTTCATATTGAGGTTGATATCGACGAATTGTGCCTCCAACCTCTCAAATATCTCTTTTGCTATATCTTGACGGTTGTTATGAACAAAATCATCTACCATGGCTAGGGTTTTTACAACTTCTCTTTAATCTAATTCATGGAACCTGTAACTTCCCACAAATATACAAAATAAAACCTACTATGATGCCAATATTATTTGTAAACTTTCATGGATATTCCACTGTGTCACAACATATTTGATAAATAAATTGAAATCTACAATATGAAGGTTAAATTCCTTTAGATTCCAGAATATTTAGTTACTATTTTTCTGCTTATGCATGAAATAGATAAAATCCAAAAAATAAAGAACTATAAAATACAATCACACACCATCCACAAAATAGCAAAAATATTTTTTCTAGGAAACCCTTATGGGAGAAAACCCATCTAGAAGGCGAGGTTTCTTTGCTCTTTTTTCTCTGGTATGGAAATGATGCAAGTACAAAGGAGAAGGCACTCTATATGGAGTTACCTGCGACATATGGCATGTTAGGCTACTATATAACACTGACCCCCCCTCCATTATGCTCTCTAATTTCCCATTCCTAGTTGTTCTACTCTACTATGGAACAAAATACAATAACATAGAATGGAACCCCTTCTCCTCCTAGCAGCTCAATATTTAACATAGCCCAATAGCCATCTAGGGGTAGGCTTTTAACTTCTTGAACCCTCAATTGTGATAAATTTTTGGACCATCTATAATTTTATTATAAAATCCACTATGTGGCTAGCTCTACATGTTTAAGTAATGGAGGCTGATGTGGCATCCAGTCACACCACGATGATCAATAAGGTAGGTCAACTTGCAGGAGGCATAACTTTTTCATTTGAACTTCAATTGAGGCGATTCTTGCACTGTTTGATATGTCTCGATGTGTAGAACATGGTATGGTTTGGACCACAAAAAAATGTTGTTTGATGCCTCAAAATGTCTCTGGAAGATTTCAAACATTTTTTTGGACCCAAATTTCCAAATTTGGACCAACTGCCAAAATGGCCCTGCAAGTTGATTCCTCTAATTTTTCCACCCAGAAAGTAACAAGATAGATGAAAAATAATATAATGATCCAATCCAAATCAAATTGTTTTAACCTTTTTTTTTTTTTAAAAGTTGGATTACATCGATGCGATGCCTTTTTTATTTGGCTTACATCACCGTGGCACTTGTCATCCATTCATGCATTTTGAGGGAAAGATAAAGTGGTTTGATAATACCACCCCTACATATCGAAATGGATAAGGTTATGACACCTTATCACCTGTTAATACAATGGTTTATAATTTAGTCCTATGACCCCTTGTTATCCAACATGTACTTTCACTGGACAAAATAAGCTAAGACCATCGATCTTGGACTTATATGAATGTTTTGATCACATCTATTGAATTTTCATTTCAAACCCTATTTGTTCTCTATTGTGCATAAAAAAATATGGAAAAGTGATGTAGTATACAGGGTATCGAACCTAAACTATCAAGTGAATGATAGGGAAAACTTGAAAGGAATGGAACTCAAACAAAGCCATTGTAAACCATTTAATATTGAACAAAAAAATACAATATATACATTTTCTATGTACATCAACAATGAGGCTACATACAGAAGAATTTTTGGGGTTGATCCCTCCTTGGATGCATAGGTTGGGTCGGTCTCCCCTTATAATGGTCTGCTCCTTTGTGCACTCTCCTTACTAATAGGTGTCAATCCAACACAAATGTTAGTGGGTTGCTCCTCTGCATAATATTTGTATTGGCAGGTGGGGTTGATCCAATGGAAATTTCAATGGGTTTCTCCTTTTAACACTCTCCTTATTGGTAGGTAGGGTTGAACAATGTAGGGGTCAATCGGTTTGGGAGTGGGTTTTTTTGGTCGGGGTTTGGTGCCATAGTGTTTTTTATGTTTGAATTTTTCTTTTTCTTTTTGTTTATTTTTTATTTGTTTTATTTTTTGTTTGTAATATAATTATAATAATAAAAAAAACACTTTAAGGCATATATTAAAAAAAACTAGGGTCGGGACGGGGAACTACGCACAAGCTAGGTTTCTCGTGGTCTTCTGTAGGCACTTATGGCCTCTGGTTCGGGAGGAGGATCCCCCTTGCAACCCTTGCCTCCTACATATATCGCTGCATTCCAATATCTCATCTCCTCCTACTCAAAATATTCAAAAGGGCCCCCCAATCACGTTTTTTCAAGAAGCTCAATGATATCCCAAAGGTTCTAGTACACCCCCCTCCTCTCGCCCGTTTTCCCTTCGGTTGGATAACAATGGATTTATCGGACAATTTATGGGTCTATGTCCCTCTCCAAGAGCAATGACACAATGGATGGAGAAGAACTGGAAGAAAATGATAAATGGGCAAATGTCCTTGACATTTTGTGGTAAGGTATTCTATGTCTTTCACTTTGAAAATAAAGCCGACAGAGATTTGATTTTTAGAAATGGTCCCTATTTCATGGGATCAAGAGGAATGTATCTAAACAAATGGACCCTAGACTTTAGCCTGGAAAATGACATTTCGTCTGCGGTCCCTGTTTGGGTTCATTTTCCCTTCCTCCCTCTCCATTGCTAGAATGACGAAACCCTAAAAGATATTAGGAATGCCCTGGGTAGATTCATTGATTGGGTCGAACCACAATATGGTCTCCAATACTGCGCTCACCTATGTGTAGAATTATATCTAGAAAAAGGCCTACCAGAGGCAATCCAACTTACCCTAGATGGGTGGTCCTATATTCAAACAAATCGACTATGAGCATCTCCCATTCAAATGAAAAGCATGCCATGAGTATGGCCACTTCGCAAAAAACTGCCCCAAGGAAAACACAGAGCAACCTGAAGCCAAAGAGAAAGAATAATAACAACTAGCCAAAAGGAAGAAAACTACTAGCAATTCAGGACCCTAGTCGCAAGACAAAAGAGAAAACCCCAGGCCAACCTCTCCAATCAAGGGGAAATCCCCGATGAAGGGAAAAAATCATGTAGAAAGAAACAAAAATAGATACGAAGCGCTTGAAAATTTGGAGGCAGAAATAGTAAACTCAAAAGAATCAACTGATGAGGTATAGTTCCAACATGACCCTGAACCAGATACCCCACTAATGCAAAATGAAACAGCTTTCATCCATCTCAAGGATCCCTCCCCAACTCTAGAGGATGAAAGACAGGAAAAATACGGGGAAGACTCGGACTAGGAGATTCCCAAAAGCTCAAAAACCTCGAAATATGGAAGGAAAACAAATCGAAACAAAAGGGAAAGCGGAGCAAACCAAGACAAAGATTTGGGAATCCATCCCACACTGGAAGAAGTTCTAAAAAAAGATGACAAATCAGGAAAAGCACCCACATCAAAAGGACATACTCAACCCACGAAAGGGGGGGAACAAAAAATGCAAGTAAGTAATGAAGGTAGTCTCCTAGAATTGTAGGGGTTTGGGACATAGGGAAAAAAAGGAAGCCATGGGAAAATTAATCAAAAAAGAAAACCCCCAAATTATCCTTATCCAGGAGACTAAAATGCAGGGAACAAAGCCCCTACGAGAAATGCAACAGATATAGGAAGCAAGTGATGGGGAAACTTTAAATGCAAGAGGAGCGTCAAGAGGAATCTTCACAATCTGGAACACCATGGTATTCAGAGAAGAACACAGAGTAGAATCATCTCATTAGGTCCTGGTCCAACTAAAGCATCTGCCTTTAGGTATCATCTATCCCATCTTTAATATTTATATGCCTAACAACTATTGGGAGAAAGTAGAATATTGGGAATCTTTGATGAGGATTAAAGAAGCCGACTTTAAAAAAAATGCAGCATTGCCCGTGACTTCAACACTACACTTCATCACAAGGGAAAAAAAGGAGGATCTATTAATTGAGATCCTTTCAAAGAACGCATGGAATATTTGGTATCTAAATTGGATCTGTATGATTTCGAGTCTAACAAAGGAAAATATACTTGAATTAATAAGCGCTCTGGAGTGGGTCACATTGTAGTCAGACTAGATCAATTCCTTATACACAGTTCACTAATCAGTCTACCAGACAAGATATTTTCCCAAATTATCCCTTAGGGTCTCTCTGATCATCGTCCAATAGCTCTCTGCTTGGACAAAGCAAAAAACATTGGTCCCATCCCCTTTAAGTTCAATCCCCTCTGGATGGATTTGTCGGATTTCCTCCCCCTGATCTCCTCTATGTGGTTGAACTGGGTGGATGGGTCCCCGGTCTACATTTGGGAACAAAAGCTCAATAGAACTAAGAAATCTATCAAGGAATGGATAAAAAAATCTCCCCAAAAACCCATGGAAGAAGTAGAAAAATATAAAAAAGAATCTAGTAGAGTTACAAGAAGAAATGGAGTCTAAAGATATCAACAACAAACATATTATGCAGGAGAAAGAACACTTCCAAAACTATATGAAGGCTCTTCACAATGAATAAAAATAATGGAGATTGAAATCCCGGGCCCTTTGGCTCCAAGGATGGGACAAAAACACCTCCTTCTGTCATAAGCAAGCCAAAACTAGACAACATAGGAATAATGTGGAGGAAATAAAGACACAATCATGAGTCCCAATCAACTCCTTCAAGGAAATAAAAAAAGCAACAACCTCTCATTTCAGGAAACTCTACACCAAGGAAGGAGAAGATAACCAGGATCAAAGTAAATAGTTCATTGCACATATCTAACACTTGATAAAAGAAGAGGACAACATAGATTTAAGCAAGGAGGTCACAGTGGAAGAAGTCAAAGCAGTTGTAAATCAGTTCGATCCAGACAAAGCCTCGTGACCCGGTGGATTTACTCTTCAATTTTACAGAATTTGTTGGATGATCATAAAAAAAGACTTTATTTGAATGATAAGATATGTCCAAAAATCCTGTAGGATGGGAGGCACAACCAACACCTCTTTTTTAGCATTGATCCCCAAGGACAAAAATGCCAGCTCCTTCGATAGATTTCACCCTATTTCTCTATGCAACGTTTCTTACAAAATACTAGTAAAAATCATAACAAACAGACTAAAGCACTTTCTCCCACAACTCATCCTTCCAAATCAAGGTGGTTTTGTGGAAAAAAGACAGATTTGGGACAACATTACTCTGGTCTAGGAAGTGATCCACTCCAACTTCAATAACAGAGAAAAAAGGTATGGTAATTAAAATAGACATGACAAATGCATTTGATCACGTTAAGCATAGTTTCCTTTTTTAAGTTTTAAAGAGATTTGGTTTCAATCACTCCTTTATTTCTTGGATCAGAGCCTGTATTTTGACCCCTTGGATAACCCCTTTAATAAATGGAAGTCCTACTCCTTTCTTGCAAGCCACAAGAGGATTACGATAAGGTTGCCCACTCTCCCCAATTCTCTATGTCCTCATGGAAGAATCACTAAACAAGAGGCTAAAACATGAAAGAAGATCTGGAAATATTCCAGGCCTGAAGATAGCAAGGGGAGTAAGGAGAATAAATAATTCCCATTTTTCCAATTACACTTTATTGCTTGGAGGAGTTTCTCAAAGTATGGCCAATAGATTCAAAATGGTTCTTGACTAGTATGGAGAAGCCTCAGGAGGAATAATAAATAAACATAAAAGCCAAATATATGATTGGAACATTAAAGCAAGTATTCTTGCAAGAATTGCAAACATTTTACAATTCCCCTTCTCTACTGATTCAAAATTATTCAAGTACTTAGGCACCCCTATCAGTCTAAAATCCCTCCCTGGAGAAGCCTGGAAAGTTATTCTTCAAAATCTCAAAGATAGATTCGAAATTTGGGGAGCAATCTGGTTGAACCCGGCTAGCTGAGTGGTGCTAGTAAAGTCAGTTTTGTCTTCCTTCCCAATTTTCCAATTCTCAGCTCTACTAGCTCCTACAGGGATAAAAAAGGAAATGGAAAAATTGATTCAAAAATTCCTCTGGAAAGGGGGAAAAGAACGTGGTTGGTCTTCAACCCAAAGTTGGAGTTTCTCCATTCTTGATTCACCTTCCTTGTGTCCTCATCATGAATTTCATGGCATGCATTTTCACTTTCAGGTGTCCTCTCTATTAGGAATTTTTTCAATCCTTCCATGATCTCCCCTTTTAAACCATCCATCTTAGTATTTATTGCCTCCAACTTAGCTTCCATTGAATCCATCATCTCTTGTAGTTCATATTTTTTTACTGTCTTCTTTTGTAAATAATTTATGTCCCTACACATTTCTTCACCTTCATCAAGAGTCCAAGTAGGATTGTCTTGAGGCTTATTTGGCGTAGAAGTTCCCTTTTTTGGTGGTATGTTGGCCAAGTATCACTTTAAACCTTGATTTTGAGGTGGTTTTGCTAGACAATCTTCCTTTTATTGTATATCCAAAATTTCGGCCCTTCTGAGTATGAAATTTTCTTTTTTTTAGGTCTCTGATATTTCTTCTCTGTAATGCCATAGTTCTAATCAAAATTGGATGTGCCAAGTGGAATTTATGGTAACTTCCCCACAACTTGCTGATTTTTGGCCTTTCTAGTATATCTCACTTATATAGTGTGCCTCGCACATCATAATTGATATATAATTCTGAAAATCATACCATAATTACTACGGGCTGTCCACTATCCAATGCAACTGGTCTCACTCAATTTGGATACTCTAGGAAGAATTTATGATTGTTTTACCCATAACACCTGCTTGAGACTAGTCAATAGGACCAGTTAGATACCATATCTTCCACAGGGTGTATATACAAATGTAAGATGAACTAGAAGCTAAAATTGTTACCACAGATACCTTACTAATATTTGTGAATATCCTCCAGAGTTCAGGGTCTGAAACGTTACAAAAAAAAATTTATAGCGAAAATTACGCAATGACTCTATTCAGGATGATTCCAGAACCCTATATTACAAAGGTTGTATCTCCGAAAGTATAATGCCTCAGGAGATGAAGTTTTAACCCAACGTACCTTGATCCATCTACTAAATATTCTGCAATCCGTTCCTTCTAAATCATTGTAGAAAAAAAGTTATAGCGAAAATTACAAGGTGTCTCAGATGTAGCAACGAAACCCCAAGACCTTGAGATCTGATACCATATGTTAGGAACCAAATATCAATATAGCATAGAAAAACCTTAGAATAAGTACTCAACACCTGGAAAAAGAGATAAATTTAGATAATAAGCCTCTTCGGGGGGGGGGAAACCTCCTTATGCCCACATAAATGTCCAAAATACAAGATGATTCCAAATGAAAATGTCTCCTTGGTATATATAGGAGACTAGGAGGTATAATTACAATTAATGGACTAAAGCCAACACAAATAAGATAACATTACTAATGTAATATTCCCCTATTAAGAGGCAATGAACCACTATTTAGGGCTTAACACGGGGAGGCAGGTGTGGGAGGGGTGTTGTGCATCCCTAGAGGACAAAAGATGCTATATTTTTCTTGGAACCTAGGCATAAATTCCAACAATATGGAAGAAGCTTACACAATGTATCAGGGAGTGCTCTTAGCCCATGAACATCAGCTAAACCAGCTCACAATTATAGGGGACTAAAAAAC
This sequence comes from Picea sitchensis, assembly GCA_010110895.2. Lineage (NCBI taxonomy): Eukaryota > Viridiplantae > Streptophyta > Pinopsida > Pinales > Pinaceae > Picea > Picea sitchensis. Next base: position 12,721 of record SNQJ01S0274429.1, on the reverse strand, counting down.
TGTAATTCGACATTTTTCTAAGGGAACCACTCCAAAAAATACCAAGCTACAAAGAATAATTGACAGGATCAAATCACTCCTGCCCCCCATACACGTAAACTTCCTCCATGTCCTCCAAGAAAACAATGAAGCAACAGACAACATGGAAAACCATGCAATAGGTTTGGCCCCTAGACGTATGAAAACTCAAGGATGGGTCCACTTCACAACACCTCCCTGAAGAATCAGTCATATGTCATCTTAGAGCCACCTAGCTCCAGGATCCATGCGACGTGACACCTGGAGGGCTCATGCAGGATAGAAAATTCCATTAAGGGGCAGGGTCGTACCGCCAATCTTTCCTAGTTCGTGGGAAATCGCAAGACATTCTCCATAGTCAAGTCCATGGAAAATTTCATCCTCCCAGCAAACTTCCCCTGTGGGACTCCATGGCTCAAAGTACTCTGCAACTACAGGACAACCAACTCTTCAACTACATCGAGGATTATAGAAAATACTATCATCATGAATATCAACATGGAAACTCAGCCAATACATGCCACCTCAACGTTTGAAAGACACTTGATTCGTGGGATAATTTGAAGCTGCATGAATACATGCACCAAGGAAACTCTAATTCAGGATAAATATGAAAGGTTTCCTCTGCCCCTTCATTATCTTTAGTTCCTCTTTCATCTCAAGGAATCATCAACCTCATTTCAATTCTTAGCAGTGGGAGAGAAATATCTGCAAAGTCTATCACCCAAGAAGAAGTTAGGAAGATACAGGCCCTCAGGTAATCCAAAAAATCACAACTTAATTTTCGCTGGAGTAATCCTTGTTCAAATTGATATTAGCAGTGTTTCTTGCATCATGGCTCATGAGAACACTCAACATCAAGATCAAGAGAAAACAAAGGATGAGTTGGTGGATGATAACTTCACCACCTCTCAACAACTCTCTCTCAGAATTGATTCCCACAACTCAACCCTCTCTTTCACGTTGGAAACACTCGCGCAACACTGGTCGCTAATCAGACAATTTCAGGATGAAGTTGATTTCCTTCGTTGGCAAGTGGAGGTAATGGAAAGCTAGGCTGGACGCGAGATATCCAAGCTACTCAATTCAGAGTCATAATGAAGAAGTCAGCTGCAGACCAGGATCCAGTGAATTTCTTCCAGAATTGAATGTCTCTCTAGAGCCACCTCTTGATGATGACCTCGTTAAAGAAGGCCAGTAAGATTGAATTTTGAATATGTAAGCCTATTTTAGTCATATTTTCACCATTTTTGAACAGACTTAGTATAGGAGTAGTTATGCATGTAACACTTTCTACTTGAAAGAAAGACAAGCTTAGTTTTTCTTGTATTCATAAGAATGACAATGTTGGTCTATCATACTTACCAACATCTGCCTATGTAATCAATGACCCCGATCGTGCCTTTTATAAATACAATCTTCTCCAGTTTATCTAAAAAAAAAAAATATAATAATAATAATAATAATAAAACAACCTATTTTTAAGGTCACATCCAAGCCAAAAACCAAATTGGTGTATGAGAACCCTTTATTTGTGGGACAAGAAGCCCCCTTCATGTAGTGATTTGACTGCTAAAGTCTACTGAGGTGTACATACCCTACCCCCCTCTAGATTTGAACCCGTGGCCTCTTAAGAGGAAAAACATGTACTTAACAATTAGGCCCACTCAAATTTGTATTTAAAATGTGTTATATAGTAATATATAATCCCCTTAACCCCTAAACCCCATAACCCCTCAATCCCTAACTCCTAAACCCTGACCCTAAACCACGTCCAAAGCCCAAAAAAATATTTTTTGTGTTAAACCTTGTAATGACTACCATATAACACTTACAATTCAAAGATTCCATTTAGGCCCTAGGTAGTGGTTTTGGAGCATGCATATCGTTCGTATCGTGGAATATGAGGGTGGAGGTTTAGAACGTTACTAAGGTTACTGGGTGGAGGCTTAAAAAGTTGTGGCAGATTATCAAAATTGACCGATAGTTAAAATCAATTAGCATGTGCTCAATATGGATGAGGAGGTTATAGGTTGGTGGTTTATGAGAGAAATCAAGGTTAATGACTTCTAACCAACCAATGATACATATAAAATGGCTTAAAAATTAACAACACATATTTAACCCATATAAGAAAATACATTAAACAAAATTAATCATAGAAAATTTAAAATCACATACCTCCATTTACATTTCAACAATTCAATATCATTGATATTCTTCTTCGTCCAACTCCACATTTATACCATCTCATTCATAATAAACATTGAAAGGATTTTCCATTGCAACATCATCATCAATTCCATTTTTCGATAATTTCATCATCGATATGAATATCGAGAACATTTCTGTCTACATCTAGCTCAATTTTTTTGTCTTCTTCACCTAACAAATTTAACTACATCCATGATTGAGGTTGTAGTCATGGTTGGTCTCTCAAGACTTGTCCCAGTTAATATTATGCAGGCCCCATGGTGAACAACTAGGACATGGGGATTAGAATTGAAAGTGATTTGAGGCATAACGTAGTGGTTAGAACACTAGGTTGAAGATGTAGGGGTTGCGGGGACCCTAGGAAGAGTTACAACCATAAGGAGCTTAGGAATTGGGTGTGGAGGGGGTTAAGGGTTAGATATAGATAGGGACCTAGGGTTAGATGGGTCTAGGGCTGAAGTGGAGGTAGGTTCCTATGCATAGAAGGGGCTAGTAGTCAAGTAGAGGTAAGGGCCCTAGAGTATATAGCCCCCTCTCTAACACTTTCCCCAATCCCCCACTCTCCCTCTCTCTCTCACCCACTATCCCCCCTCCCAAAATTTGTACCATGATTTCACTATATCCATGCCTACAAACGATGCTATTTCCCTTTCATTCAATCCATCATTGTCTTGTCTCTATTTCTTTGTTTCCCACCCACTCACTCTCTCCCTCTCTCCCCCACTCTACCCCTATGTCTCCAACTGATCTCTCTCTCTCTCAGAGCCATGTAATTTGAGATTGAGTGTTTGTTTGTTTTAGAGTCACATTTTTTATTTATTTCTCTTTCAAAATTACTTTCTGCGATCATTTTTTTTATTTTCTAAGTTAAAACGCCAAGGGAAATCCCCCAAGTACTTCCCCTCATTTAGAAGATGGTACTCCAGGTAAACCCTGGAATATTTAGGGAACAAGTCCTATCAAGAACATGGAATGAGGAAAAGGGTAATGATTATTTTGGAGAACAAAGTAGTGAAGATTTGATAATGTTATAAATTTAATGAACATAATCACAATTGTCATTGTTGTAATCCCAATTTTAGGTTTTGTGACGTTGACAAGGTTTATTTTGTGCAAGTTCATATATAAAATTCATCAAGAACATACAAATTAGAAAATTTCACCAATCTTAATAGAGTTTTTAATCCCAAACATAATCAATAAACAGTTATATGTGAAACAAAGAACTACTATGTATTATCGTTATGATGAGCTTGACCAAACTTATACAAGATTGGTAGATTAATGTTGAGAGTCTTACATATAAGTCTTAATTATATGTTTTGTTTCCATTATTGATTCTATTAGTGGGTTGCCATGAATTACATACTAAGTGGTTGAGAGGCTTGTCAATGTGCTAAAATAATAATCTATTAGATAT
>SNQJ01S0274425.1:0-11518 GCA_010110895.2 Picea sitchensis | reverse complement strand
CCTAAAACTTGCAAAAGTTTTTTAAGACTTTGATTTAAGTGATGTGAGTAAGTTTTAATCTTGTTTATGCATGAGAAATTAAAATAACTCAACGAAGCGGGAAACAACCCCGGAAAAAACAAGAAAACACAAAAAAGCACCAGTTTCCCCCCAGGGGCAGGGGAAACAACTAAAGGCGAGCTTTGTGGCTCACTAACTTATTACAAGATGAGATTACTTTTCTTTTCTTGGAACACTTGACCTTTATATGAAGAGATCAAGTGTTTTACAAAGCTTTAATGATAAAAAGATCAAATGCAAGGCTCCCCAGAGCATTGAGAGGGTCTTGGAAGGGGCTAGACTTCAAAAGTTCAGCAACATTTCCCCTTGTACCTGTACTTGCTGCAACAGAACAGCCAATAGATGAAGTTATAAATGATAGAAAAAAGCTTTAAACAAAGAAAAAAAGATTGTTAAAATTTTTCAGAAATTTTCTCAGGCAGAAAACTGAAACTTGTTGGGGTTTTAAAGGGTTTAAACAATCCTAAACTAGGCTCTCTTTGGAGATTTCTGTTTGCTGTTTTAGGACAGGAAACTAATTGTCTCCAAACAACTTGAATAAACAATTAAAACAGAGCACCACTTGACTTAAAACTTTAGAAGAAAAAGACCAAGTAAAGTGCTTTAAACTTGACCTAGATCTACCTTTAAAATTTGACAAATTATAATCAGATCTAGGAAATACTTGCATGCAGCCTTTAGATGTAAAAAATAAAGCTTGAAACTACTCTAAACCAGCATGCAACCAAAAGAAAGAAGTAAGGGGGAGAAATTTTATCAATTTTTGGAGCCTTCGTATGAGCTTGGAAACTTGGGCTATGGAGTTCTTTTGGTAATGGACAAGAGGGTGCTTTCTCTCATGAACTATTGGACGATGACAATGGAAGCAACCATTAGCCAATCCTCCTTCTTGGATAACCTGCAATTAGATGCTTCAATCCTGCAAACAACTGTTAATGGCATTCCCTACATACATAACTCACAAAAACATGTTAGATTTAACCTAAAATATAACATGCATTTAGGAATATATGGAGTAAGTAAAAGCAATAAGAAAGATCAACCTAGATATTTTTTACCTAATCATATGACAACATACCTTATTAGGCTTTAACAATTGATCATCAAATTAAAGCATTAAACAATACAAGTTACCTCATAGATCATTTGCATTTAGACAAAGCCACCACACATGTACATGCACACCACGATTTGCTCCAAAGATTTATATTCCAATACTTGAAAAAATATTGCAATTCTTTTTTTCACCCAAGACTCAGCTAGCTAATGAGAAGGTCGACCTCTCTTATATAGGAGAAGAGGTGGAGATTTCTAGGCACTTGCATGCGCTAGGGTTAGGGATTCGTGTAGGTAATGCGTGGGTTAAGTGATGGTAGGTGCATGAGAGGAGGAGTGGTGCACTTAGATTAGAGGGAGACTACGTATGAGTGAAGGGAAGGTTACGTAAGGACATGAGGGATTGTAGGTAGATTAACTAGAGGTGAAGAGGAAGTTACGTAGGCAGAAGAGGAAGTGACATAGGGAAGTTATGTGAGAGTGAAGAGAGAGTGAGTGGGAAGTGACGTGGGAAGAGGGAGTTACATAAGGGTTGGAGAGGGAGTGAACTAGGGAAAGGGTGAGTGTATAGGAAATAACTAGGAGTGAGGGCGAGTGATCTAGAGAGAGGGTGAGTGGAGAGTTAATTAAAGAGTGTGGGTTCCTTAGTGAAGGCGTGAGGACTTTAGGGAAAGTTCCACTAATTAAGGGAGTCGAGTTCTTTTATTGGAAACTCCTCCCAATGCCATGTCATCCCACTAGGTCGACCTCCCCCTTTAGTTAACTCATCTTTAATGTTTAGTCAACTAGGGACACCCAAAAACATGTCTAAATCATGTTCCTAGTTTTCCTAAAATTTAGGAAACTCAATTAATTACCCCTTTTCCATATTTTGGAGTAAAATTGAATTTTTTAGTGATAATAATCACTTTTTAGTCTCGAAAGATGGGAAATAGGGGTTTACATCATACTCCGGACTAGAAAACGACTGTAAATATGACATCTGACAACATTTGATGCCGCATTTTTACACTTATTGACTCAGAATTAATAAATTTCACTTTTTGCGGGAATTTAATTAATTCACTAAAACTTAAAAAAACCCTATCAAACCTAGCTGCAATTTCCAAATGACTCAGACACTATGTTCTAGTATGAACTTATATACATCCTGACACTAGGCATTGGATTATCCATGCCGAGACCTGCTTGTCAACACATACTTCGGCTTTGGAGCAAGTCTTTTTTTCTAAGTGAAAAAACTTAGAAATTATTTTATCCCTCACTAAGGCAAGCAGAAAAAAAAATTAACAAGTAAAAAAAACACTCCGGAGTATGTGCCCACTCCCAGATCAAGGGTGGTTAATAGCCTTTTACAATATTTCATACTTATGACATTTATTACAATAGTGGAAATGCGGAAAAAGGGGGCCCTTTTAAGGCCTGTTGAATCACTGAAATCTGCATATATGAGCACTGATTGCTCATTCTCTGGCGGCTCTTCAGGAAATCCAGCTTGTGCAAACTGGTGGATAACAGGGATGACAGAGAGTTCGGGGGATATTGAGGTTTTATTGGGCCCGACTTGCATCGTTCATCATTAGGATCCATTCTGCACAGCTTGGCTTTGGTTCCGTTGCATTCCGACGATTTCCGTAATTTTGAGTTATTATGGGTCATATCTTAATTAAATTCACTAAGAAGGTCATAATAGACATATTACTTGGAGAAACATCTTAGTGTAATAGCTCACCGGAATCGGGACGAAGAGCATTACAGGATAAGATGATGAGAAGTGACTTTTAGTGGTTGGAGAAGCCATCAGGATGGATAAATAATTTCTTAGAGGTAAAATGGTTAATTAATTAATTGATTTAATCAAAGAATAATAAAATAAAGTAAAAGGCACTTGGAGGGAAAAGGTCAACAACGAATTAGGGTTTCGAGAAGCTATAAAGGAAGGGTAAAACAAGCTAATTCATTATTATGTTATGATTTGATGTTGGGATATTTGCAGAGGAGGAGGAAATCGACCCCCTTGTTGTTTTGTGGATTTCTGGAGGAAACCACCACCACTAATCGGTTTCGGTGTTGAGAGACACACCCTAGCCTATCGGAGATACCATTAAGGTATTTCACCGTGCATTACAATATCCAGTTCAGTGATTGCGCAGCTCAGCGAGTGAGGGCGCAAGTGTTAGAGAGAGGGTTTGTGCGGTCGTTTGATACAGTTTAGTATTTGGCCGATTCCTTCTGACTCATTAGAGAGGTAGCCAGGGCACACCTATTGAGCCACCCGTCGTCAGTTTCCGATGGTGGAATCTCTTGGAAAGAAGAAAATAGTCATTTAGGACACAACTCTTGAGGAAGCACATTTGGGGTTCCAGGGGACATTCCAGAGCAGATCTGAGGAATTCCTTCTGACCCATTACAAAGGAGGCCAGGACGATCATTTTGAGCTATTGAGCCCACTCATTGAGCCCAGGAGGTGCGCAAACTCCCAGGGGATGACATTCGAAGCTTCAGAGGTCGGATCAACCTAGAGGCCAGGGCGCATCTTTTGAGACAGATATGAACACCAATTAACTTAAAAAGAAATGCTTGAACGAAAAGTGTCCAAAAGCACAACTATGACTACTTAGATGTTGATCCACAACACACCAATTAAACTTGCATGAAAAGTAAGTGTGAAATGAAAGTTGTTGGCAAGATTAGTAAGTGTCAACCACAAAAGATATACCAAGTTGATGCCCAAAGTTGTATAGTGGATTTAAGGAGTTGATTAAGTTGTTTAGTTAAGAGTGACTCCTAGCTAAGTGTCAACCCAATATTCTCCCCGCTTGTACCAAGTAACTGTTGGGTGCTCAAGAAGTATGGCAACAAGGCCTACCCTAGCTCCACAGGTCAGCCCAAGGGAAAAGAGTACTCCCGGAAAGGATGCTGAGTGCCACGAGACCGTCCCCGGCCTATCACCTTTCGTTGCTTCCTCTAGTCCTCGTTTAAATGGCAAAGTTGAGTCAGTAGAGGTGCCCTATTAAGTCTAGTTGATTATTAGGCCTATGGACTAAGTTAATTTTAGTGTATAGGTGTGTAAAAGTGAGGTTTGCTTGCCCAAAAAGTGTCAAACAGGGCCAAAACCGAAATATAAAACTTGCAAGAAGTGAAGATCTAAACCATAAGATTATTACTTGAAAAGCATGGAAAGAAACTTAACGATAGCTTGCAATGAAAAATAATTAAGTTGCCTTAAACCATTATGACATGTCCATGATATTTGTCAAAAGATAAATGCTTGAGAGATAAAGCTTGCAAGATGAAAGGAAACTTAAAGCATGAGATAGATCCTATGCCTCCATGGGCTTAAGCTAGCTTTAGTGGTGTGAGATCTACTTTTAGATGATTTTAATCCATTTAGCACAACACATTATAAATAGATAACTAAGTTAGCCTTACGATTTTGGGGGTTGACTATGCCAACTTCATATCCAAGGTGTAGGCAACTAAAGAGTGAAAGAAAAACTTTAAAAGAAAAACCTAAATACAAACCACTCACAATGGCACAAGGTGGAGGCAAGCCTTCCTATTTTGTGCCAAAGGGGGTTGGAAAAATAAACAAACTAAACTAAAACAACCTAGCCACACAACCTTGTGCTAATGACAAGTGGGGCAAAGAATAACAGACTTGCTGAAAATTTAAATGAGAATGCAAGCCACTTGGGGACCCCTTTGGGCTTGCTACAATGTTAAGAAACGATAGAGAAAAGGTTGGATATTGTTACCCAATCAAAGGAGGGGTCCTTTGTGTGTTTTGTGGCTGAAAATGGACAACACTTCCCCTAGATATGGCGAGAACCTGCAAAAAACAACAAGCTATTGCTTGCTAGAAATGCTGCAAAACACACATAAAAGTTAAGAAAATTTATGTTTTTCAACATAAATTTTCTGCATAAAAATTTCAGAAAATAATATTGATTTATTGACCTATCTAAGAGTGTTAGCAAACCAAGATCTGAATATGTATGAGCAGAAATATAAGAACCAAGAAAGAGAGGAGTTTATGTTAGGTTAGGAAGGAGAGTTTCCAACTTGAAGCCAACCTTACAAACCCTTGAAGCAACCTGCAACTTGTGAAGCAAATGCGAGACAAGAGCAAATAGTTGTTAAGATAAACAAGTAATACAAACTAATTTGCACTACTTACTATCCTAATCAAGTAGATCTACAACTACACTATTGCATGATCTATCCAAACAAACTAATTTGTTTTAGATATCTACTCTAGATCTCAAATAAAGAAACACATGGAACAAGATCACCTCCAAAGCATGTGCACCAAGACAAAATCTCATGTACACCAAGGTCCTCCAAAGCTCTTTCTTATTACCCAAATGAGGAAGTTGCAGCAACTAATTGCTACAAGATCCTCTCAAAAATAGAGCAAGAATGAGTGAAAGGAAAATGGAAGATGAGAGAGGGATGAGGGAAGAAATTGGTAGCATAACAATAACTCAAGAGATGGTTAAAAATGAGTGAGGGAGGGCTCTTATTTATACTTGGGAAGACAAATTTACCCTTCTTGGATGAGAGCCAAGTGTCAAAACCCAAGTCAAAGTGAGAATCTCAAGAAGGGGGGCTCAACTCTAGGGTTTTGGCATGGATGGATGAAGTGACAATGAGTTGGAGTGAGTTGGCAAGGCTTTGACAAGTCAAATGATGAGTTGTAGGGTCTAGGGAGACGCACCAAGGGATAGAATAAGTCTCCCATTAATTTTTTTATTATTTTTTACATTTTGGAGACTTTCTAGAAGGGGGGCCCACCTCTCTAGGGAAAGTGACGTTTTTGCTTAATGGCTAGGTGAGGGGGTGATGTGAGGGTTGGAAAAGGTTAGGAAAGTGTTTTCTCATCATCTCCCACCTTTACTTTACTCAATTTGCTCAAGATTACAAAAATTGACATTTCTACCATGTCAAGCTTAGCAATTAAAATCGCTGTTTTGACTGACTTGGACTCCCTATGGACAAACACCTAGCAAAAGTTGTCCAATTGAGCTGAAACTTGGTCCAAGGGTGTAGGGGGTCTCATTCCATTTTTTTTGAGCATAAATACCCCTATCAAAAATCCAAGGACCTAGTTTTTACAATTTTTATCAAAAAATAATTAATTAAATTACCCAAACTTAGACAATTTTAATTAATTAAAAAAAAAACTATCTAGACTCGAGGGAATTCCGCGAAACTTCTAGAGATGTCTTACATGGTCATTTACATAATTCCTAAACACTAGCTACTAGAGGATGATACCATTAGAACGCCTTTCACCACTTTGGAGGAATTATTTGTTGGAGTGAAAAACTCAAGGGAAATTAATAAGGCCGATTAGGCCAAATTAATAACCTGAGGAAAAAAAACACTTAGTGAAAGGAACTCTCCTATTGAAGAAATCCTAAGGTAACCGACCTAACTATGATCCATGCAGACCTATTACATTATTATCCCACGTAGGGGAGCGAAAATTCCAATTACAAAAATATGTGCTGGAGGCCAAAAATGCCTTGTAGAACCAAATAGTCTCTGACTTGGTAGGATTTGATGATGCATATCTTCATGGTACATGGAGTTGACCCCCTAGTTGAATAGGTGGTCAACACACCTCTTATTACAATTCCTCGCAGGGTATGGAAATGTGGTAAAAAGTTTAAAAAAGGGACATAATGGTTGACTGGACTTCTGAACTCTGAATTTTGAACAAGTAGTTGTTCAATCTTTGGCGGCTCAACTGCAAGTCCATCCTAGTGCAACTTGGTAGATAAGAATGCGCATTCCAAACTTGATGGAAGTTCTAGGGCCTTCCATAGACCTTATAACTAACATGAGGGGTCGAGCCTGCCATTGTCATTGCTATGATTCTCCTCGTACAATTTCCAGCATAAAGCTTTGAATGATAATCAAAGGCATACTTGATGAAGATTTTGCTACTAAGGCAAATGGCCATCATCTAGGGCTCAGATTGAAGCGACAAACTTATGCCGAGGGTACGAACTATGGCGTCAAGCCATGCCAGAGATCTGGGCTTCATGGTCGAGGTACTATGGAGCAGCCTGCAATATCTATTGAAGGGCTTCTGCATGGTTGCCAGCGTAAACCCACTGGAAAAATTTAATTCTGAGTTAATGTTATGCATTGGGAGGAGGATGGAGGATGCCTTGTGTCCCTTCGATTGACATGGCGGGAATCTCCGCATTATTCATGGGGCTGATGCTTCTGGAAGGGCTTCTAGCTGGCACCCGAATCGGGGGCTGGTCACTAGTTTTATTATTAACATTTAGATTAATGAAATAACTTTATATTAATATTAAATTATTAATATACTTTATAACTTCAAATTAACACTAAACTTTTAAGTTTATATTAATGAAATATATTAATGCTATAAATTTATTAAGTTATATAGCTATAATAAGATATTAAATTATGTTAAAGATATATTAAACTTATATATTAAATTTATTTATAAACTTATTATTAGAATACTAAAGTTATATATTAATTTTATATAAACTAAAGTTATATATTAAACTTAGTATTAAAATACTAAAGTTATAAATTTATATAATCTTAAAATGCCCTCATTAAAATCTAATATATAATTATTTTATAGTAATAAATAATAATAATAATCTAATTTTATGGTCATGACCAAGCTAGACACCAAATTGGTGTATGGGACCCCTTGTTTATGGGACAAGGGACCCCCTCTGCACAACGATTTGATTGCTAAAGTCTACGGAGGTGTAAGTGTTATATTTCTTTATTTTTATACAAGTTTTGTTTTTAAAAATTATAAAAAATATATTTATATTGTTTGTACTTGTCATTTCCCTGTCGTATCCGGATCTTGGCTTTTCAAAAATTTGGCATCTGTATCTGGATTTGCATCCGCATCCACATCCGGATCCGAATCCCGGTAACTTAGATAGAAAGTACATGATCGATTGTAGAAGAGGAGGACGAAAAGAAGGGGGGCTATGACTCCACTAGAGGGGAAAGACAAGGGGGCTTAGTAGGCTAAAGAAAGGACCTTAGTAAGGGAGCAAATCCAACATCTTATAAAATTTGATTATGTCCTTGATTATGAGGTAATCGTGTTTAATTAACTTTTGGGGGGGTTAGTGCGTGAAGGGATACATGTCACCTTCATGCCATGCAATTAAACACTTACCTTTACATGCAAGCAAATTATTATGGTGATTATTATCGTTTGGTTAGAATTTTGAATGTTCAAGGGGGGTAAAGTTTGAAGAGACACTGTCGTCCAACATCAAAGAGTCGAACTCACCAGAAATTGGGAATTCACCTTGTGAACTGTCGTTTGCCTAGGAAATTGGGGAAATTGCCTTGAGCGAATTGCTATGTGTAGATTGATTTCGAACTTTGGAAGCTACCACCACAAATTTATAGAGAATTGTGGCTTTATAGAATTGTATTGGCTATAATTGAGGAAAATTCGCTACAATTGATAATTCCTTGGAATCCCAGCAGTGAGATTTCATCCTTGGAATCCAAGTAGTGAGTTTTCCTGGCCAACCTGTGATGGAGCCCTAGAGGGAAGTGGGATAGCTTGAGGGGTTGCTGAATAGAAAAGGGGATCCCACTCCTTGGGATGTGCAAGTTGATGGGGAAGAGGGCTGTGGATTGAGAATTGCTGTAGCTGACTGTTAGCATGGGAATTGGGCTGCGAGAAGAGAATATTAGAACCAACCATAGGAAGAGTGTCCTTATGGATTCATAGCCTCATCTCGGGGGTGGCCTCTGTTGTAGAGAGAATTGGTGCAGTAGGGAGCCTATGGTCGTGCAGAACATCCTTTTTTTGCAGCTAGTTGGTGAACAATTCCAGACAGATGAGTGTTCTTAATTATATCTGTTAATTGCGTTGAATTTAATACTGAATTGTTATGGTTATGTCATTATTGAATTAATTTCTAGCATCTTCTCCTGACTGCTTGTGTTAGCCTGTATTTGTGATTTTTAGGTTCATGAATACTTGAATGGGTGCATTTAGGTTGCATAAATCTGTAGTGCCATGCCTACTGATAGCAATTATTTAATAACATAACAGTTAGTTCAGTTCCTTAGTGAATTGGTTCCAATTTGTGTGTTTAATAGAAGTACCCCATATCCTCAAAGTGTACAGAGCGTATTGGGTATGTTACATCAAAAGACTTCAGGATATGATGCAAATATAGAAAGGAAACTTGCCAACACTGAAAGCAGGAACAAAGTCAAACCTCTAAAACTAGACAAACACAAAGACGATGACACCACAAAAACATACTCAGCTAGAGAGAGTCCTATTTATTATGCTTTGAGGGCAAAGCATTCCTTAAAGGGGTGGCAATGCAACAAACATAAATAATAATAATAATAATAATAACTAGGTTAATGAATGGTCAAAGGACATACCACTTCACCTCATGGCCAGTCGATGCATATAAGTATACCATCATGAGGCTCATTGTAACATTAGATGTTTTATCAGTCATTTATTACTCAAAATCTCTTTTATATATTTGCAGAAATATTCTTGCAATCAGTGATAAACAGTTTGTTTATCTCAAAGTGAAGGAAATTCAAGCAGGAACAAAGATGTACCTTTCTCCTAACTATGCTTTGAGGAGAAAGCATCCTTTAAGGGGGAAACAAATGTACTGATTAATGAGATTTCTGTGGTTGGGATTTTCAGTGCTGATTGGATTAGCCACAGTTTTGTCATTAGACTGTCGACGTTTTGGATCCAAATCAGGATCCATCTTCAGGACAATGAGCCTGGGTTAAAATGAAGGGAAGAGCTGGTATTTAAATACTGGAAGTGTGGGGAAAACCTAGGTGTCGGCTAAGTTTATATAATAAGATTAATTCTTTTAAGTTTTATTAGGGTTTCATATTTTGGTTATTTAAGTTTTAGGGTTTTTATTAAACTATTATTAATTTAATGTTTTTATCTTAAAAGTAATTGATTTAGGTATTGTATTAATGAAATAGTAGGGTTTAATTATTGGTTATTTATTAATTTTTTTGGTTTTCCATTATGTTATTAAGGGGTATATTCTAAATATTAATTAATTTAAGGTTATAAATTTTTATTTTTAATCAATTATGTTCTAGGTATTAAGTTATTTAAAGAGTCTTACTAAGTTATCTTTAAATTAGGTCAATATTAATATTTAATGTTATAAATATGATTTTAATATTCTTTAATTTGTTTATTTAATAAGTGTTTTTATTAGGGTGGGATTTATAATTAGGAGGGGTTGTTAATGAATAAATTAATTAATAGTATTTAGATTGTATAAATAATTATCAATGATTATTGTTGTTTCTATGGATTAAAGGGAACCGGTTTTCTCTTAGTTCTAACCCACTATCTCTGTTTAGATTACTAGGATGTTTTCGGATTTCAATAGCTTCTCTAATACGCCGTTTAAAGAGGTTATTTTCTTTGGAGAGGATTTTGGTGTCTTATAGGCGAACATGGTGTCTTGTTTTAAGGGAGTGTTCAGCTAGGGCAGAGGTGCGGATGCGTTCATTCTTAATGTAAGCTCCATGCTCTTTTATCCTAATCTGGAAGGAGCGACCAGTTTCACTAATGTAGCATTTTCCGCATGAGCACTCTATTTTGTAGATTCCTTTGCCATTGTGAGGGTCAAGTTTGTCTTTGACGGATCTCATACTATGTTTGATGGTTTCAAGTGGTTTGAAGGAGGTTTTAATATCTTTTTTGTTGAGGACTCTTGCAATCCTATCGGTCACTCCTTGGATGTAGGGAAGGCAGGCACCTCTATTAGGGTTCTGGTCTTTGGGGATGTTGGGATTATCGTGGGTTTTTTCTAGGGCTCTGTTAATTGCATTCTTAATGTCTTTGTGTTTATAACCTATGTTCTTAAAAGTCTTGGTGAGGTGATCTGTTTCTTTATCTAGGTGTGCTTCATCGAAGATTCTTATGGCTCTAGTGGCTAAGGTTCTTAGGACACCTAGTTTCTGGTTGGGGTGGTGATGGGAGTTAGCGTGGAGATAGTTCTCAGTGTGGGTCTTCTTTCTATAAACCGCATGTCCTAGATCCCCATTACTTTTCCTTTTGATAAGAACGTCTAGAAAGGGGATGCTATCATTCTCTTCGAGTTCCATTGTAATGTACATAAATACATTACATAATGTTAATACTAATAATATATGATGTAAACCCAAGGGTCATAATCCTTGACGCTTGTGATTAGTCAATGAGTATTTATACCATCATGAGAGCTATTGTATATCATCCCATGTCATATAGTCATATTAATAAATATTTATTTAATTTGATATGGATCTTATGGGTTATCTCTTTCATGGATGACTTTATGAAGGCTTTAGAAACATGACTATTTGA
>SNQJ01S0274424.1:0-11518 GCA_010110895.2 Picea sitchensis | reverse complement strand
ATTAAAGAAAAGAATTACAAAATAAGAAAGTGTCAGGTCTGCCCTAATGTTAAAAGGAAGTGACATACATGGTATAAACAAATATCATTATACATTCATTTTATACACAAGTCAAATTTCAGAGGAAATCAGAAGTAAAGAAGGCCAGATTTCAAGGGAAGATGAAGTCTTTTGGTGATGTGTTCTAAGGTATGTTATTTTCAGGTCATCTTACCATTTTCGGTATAATTTTTTTCTAGAATGATTCAGATGGTGAAATTTTTATGGTATTGAGAAGACATGTCAAGGTACCTGTGGTAAAAGTTTCATCTCTTGATTCACTATAATTATGGAGATACACTATGTGGAAGATAGGGTTTTTGACCAGTCCTGAAGCTAGTCAATAAACAGGTGTTCTGGGTAGAACAATCATAACTTCTTCATAGAGAATCCAAATGAAGTGGGACCAATTTCATTGGAAATAGTACGGACTTTAGTTTCTTTTGTGCACATTTCAGAATCCAATGTTAAATATTGAGTGCAGGGAATTATGTACAAGTTCGGTCTCCTGAATAAACCAGAATTGAATAAGGTCTACCATTCTTTATATAACTTCCTTTTGGGGAGGATTCAAGGAGTGAAACTTGGAGAATTTTCAAAAAATACATTGAGTAATATTATCTACAGAATCAGATTATTCCAAGAATTGAAGAATTGCATAAGTTGATGGTGATGATTTAATGTAAATTTTTATTATCTCTCATATATTCTTGGGTGGACGGAAGGGGCAGGGATGGAGAGTTAAACCCTCTCTTGATATTGGAGTATTGTATCTTCCTCTTGGAGGTTTATCCCTCCCTTAACCATTGGAAGTTGTAGCTACCTTTGGAAGTCATTACTTCCCTTGAATGATAACTATTGATTATTTCTCATGTATTGTGCATGGTGTACTGTGGTGTATTGGTGTAACTCTTATACTATTGTTCATTGCTCATTGGATATAATTGAATGGTTTAAGTATAAGTTGATTTTTTTTTAAATTGTACTTGATACTGATTCACCCTGCTCTCAGTATCAACAACTCTCATTTGTTTGTTGGAGGCATTTATTGTATTAAATGTAAAGTAGTTGTAGCTTTTATTTCGATTTGATAGCTTAAAGTTGTAGGAGGGAAAACTCTAGAAATATACCTCATATGTATTGTATTGTATCATTATCATTATCATTATTATCATTATAAAAAACTTAAAGAGAATTGTAGAGAAAGCGAACAGGAGAGCAGGGAAGAACAAAAGGTTGTGTAAGAAGATAGTTGTTGATATAGAACCCATGTACATATGCACTTGGATTAATATAAGGAAGCTTTGATCCAAATTTCATGGTGTTGTGGTGATTACTGTTTGCATCTCTTAATGGTATGTTTACAGTTTGCTTACATGTTTTGTTATGCATTTGTTTCAATGCTGTGTGTATGTATAATTTCATGTTGAATGTATGAAGTCTTTGAGAGAGAGAGACTGGGTTTCAATTGTTGCTCGTCCTGAGAATTTCTGCAAGGAGTGCAGTGAAATTCCGCAAAGATTGCGTTGACAAGTTATGAGTTTTACCTCAGAAAAGCTCAGGAGAGATATCGTTGTTCTCATACCTGCAAAAGTGTGAGTATAGCACAGAGTTGTGCAAGGACTGCGCAGGTAGGTTGAAGTTTTATATTTTTCCAACCCGAGCGAGTGGTTAAAGGATTTATGTTGCAAGGAGTGCACATAAGAGGAAGACATCAAATAACCAGAAGTTATCATGAGTGCCACAAGGAGTGTGCGCAAATAACCCTTGGAATTATCGAGTTTGCAGTAGAAGCCAAGATCAGAAGGGATAAAGACTTCGAGGGACTCAAAGGAAGGCAAAAGGTTGAAGTCACCTCACAGAGGTTGAACCCAGAATAATTGACGCCAAGTCCTTTGGCTTGGAGCCATTGAAAATATGAATGGACAGTGGAATTTCTCAAAGGGAGGAATACCAAAATTCTGTGAGCCGTTGGATCTAGTATATCAGCGGAAAGGATAAGGCTAATAACCTTTCAGTGTTCACAAACCCAGGAGGAATAGTATCTATTGGATCTGGATCAATGGGGGTCGTTGATCTCTTGATTTGGATCTCAGCATTTCAAGAGTTGGAGTAGTTGGTTGGTGTTACAAATAGTCCCGATATCATGAAACATGAAGTCACGATGTGATCATGGCCGTCGATCGAGGAGAAGGCACATGACTATCAGATCTAGTTCTAGGGAGAGGTCACACATCGGGTTTCAGGGTTTTGTGGATGTGCAGTGTTGGGGTGGTATCACGCCAATACCCCTGAAATCGTGATTCGTGAAATACCTTTTTGAATAAAGGTTTTGGTCACATTGGTTGGTCACATGGGTAAGAGTTCATGACTAGTGCTTGTTTTCATAGGCGTAGCTCCTAAAAAGGACATGTGGTTACAAGTGAGAAGATTCTAGCTGGGAGTCGAAGAGCCATTTCGACTCAAGGGGTTATTAAGAACGATCCTTAGACTGGGAGGTCAAGAAAAACCTGCTGAGGCAGGGGGTGATGCCTCAGGTGGTATCAGAGCACAAATTTTGAATCTCTGTAGTAAAGAGAAGATTACAACAATGTCACCCAGAAGACGTCAAGACAGACCAATGCCCGATCCAGTTGTGGAAAGGGAAATGAGAGAACTTCGTGCTCGATTAGATGCTATGGAGACAACACAGAGATGAGTTATAGAGATGAGTTACTGATATAGGAGATGTCATTGAAGCTGAAAGTGAAAATGAGGCTAGAGCCTAAGAAGAAGTTGTAGCCGAAGATGTTGCAGAAGAATGCCAATTCAAATTTTTAGCAAGAATAGAGGCTAGAGAAAAAATAGACATCCTGATGTATGAATGAAACTTAGATGTTGAGGAGCTTCTAGATTGGTTTAGAGCTCTGGATAAATACTTCAACTATGAGGATATCGAAGAAGACAGGAAAGTAAAACATGTTGTCACTAGATTGAAAGGGCATGCAACACTGTGGTGGGATGAACTGCAGGCTGATAGGTGTTGCAAGGGAAACCAAAGAATCAAAAGCTGGGATAGGATGGTCGAAAAAATGAAGGCCAAGTTTATACCTAGAGACTGTCAAATTAACCTGTTTTGAAGAATGCAGAATTTGAGACAGAAGGGGATGACAGTGAAGGAATACATTGAAGAGTTTTACCGACTTAACATTAGAGCAGGTCATCATGAAAGTGATGATGGAAAGGTCACCTGATACATGAATGGTATGAGATATGACATTCAGGATGAGATGAGCATGGTGACGATAAAAAATGTGGAAGATGCTTATCAGATTGCTCTGAAGGTAGAAGAAAAATTGGCCCGAAAGAAAGGTCAAAGGGGCAGAGGTAGAAGTCAGAGAAAAGGCAAATCAATTGCCCAGGATAGAATGAAAAAGCCCAAAGATGAAGAAAAGAAACCTCATGACCACCCAGAAAGAGGAGGACGCTCACAGAGAGGAAAATATGCTGATAAGAACACTTTTTCGTGAGCAAGAGGAAGAGGAAGGTGTAGAGGAGGAAAGATAAAGTGTTTTCTTTGTGGAAAGATCAGACACAAATATTTTGAATGTCCTGATAGAAAAAGAGATGGAGGAGGTGAATCTCACATTTCATAAGCGCAAAGGATAAATGTTGAGATAGAAGATGTAGAAGAAGAAAGATCCTTAATGATGAGGGAAATTCTCTTGAAACCAGAGAAGGAGATATAGAATCCAGACCAGAGAAACAGATTGTTTAGAACTGCTTACAAGACCAAGGATAAGGTATGCAAGGTAATAGTGGATAGTGGAAGCACAGATAATATAGTATCCACAAAAATGGTGGACAAGCTAGAATTGGAGACAGTTGCACATCTGAGTCAATATAAAGTCTCATGGTTGCAAAAGGGACATCAGGTAACAGTCACTAAACAATTTTTATTTGAATTTAAGATAGGGAGATATAGATATGAGATCTTATGTGATGTTATTCCCATGGATGTCTGTCATATTTTTTTGGGAAGACTATGGCAATATGACAGAAATGTTGTTCATGATGGGAGAAAGAACACATACACCTTAGAGAACAATGGTAGGACACATATGTTGCTACCAATCAAAGACAAGAAGGTGAAAGAAGAAGCAAGCAACACTATACTTCTCATGAGTGGGAAGGAACTTCTGGATGAAGTCAAGAAAGAAGAAGACATGCAGTTTGTTGTGGTAAGGGAACCTAGAGTCATTTTAACCAGTACTTCGATAGATGATCTACCGGAGGAAATTCAGAAATGCTGGAGAATTTTGTTGATATAGTGGTGGATGATTTACCTTGTTCATTGCCACCCATCATAAGTATAAGCCATCGCATTGACCTTATACCAGGAGTGATTTTATTGAACAAAGTAGCGTACAGATTGACGCCGCAGGAGAATGAAGAGGTCAAGAAGCAAGTCCAGGATTTGATGAACAAGGGTTGATAAGAGAAAGCTTGATTCCATGCGTTGTACCAACAATGTTAAGTCCAAAGAAGGATGGTGGATGGAGAATGTGTACAGACTTGAGGGCTATAAACAAAATCACCATCAGGTATAGATTTCCTTTACCAAGGATGGATGATTTGATGGATTGCTTGAGTGGAGCAAGGTGTTTTTCAAAGATTGATTTGAAAAGTAGATATCATCAAATTAGACTGAGGGAAGGGAATGAATGGAAGACATCATTCAAGACAAATGAAGGATTATATGAATGGCTTGTCATGCCATTTGGTTTGATGAATTCACCAAGTACTTTCATGAGGTTAATGAACGAAGTCTTGAAATATTTCATTGGGAAGTTTGTAATTATGTATATTGATGATATACTGGTATTCAATGAAACTGAAGAAGAACATCTGAAACACCTAACTCTAGTGATGAGGAGGTTGTAACAAGAGAAGTTGTTGATAAATTTGAAGAAGTCATCTTTCATGAAGAAATAACTCATTTATTTGGGTTTTGTGATCTCTTCGAATGAGTTGAAGATGGACCTTGAGAAGGTAAAATCAATCAAAGAATGGCCATCATCGAGAAATATCTTTGAATTCATAAGCTTCCATGGATTAGCCAGTTTTTACAGGAAGTTCATCACAAATTTTAGTGGAATTTATGCACCAATGATGGACACAGTCAAGAAAAGAAATAAATCTTTTCATTGGATAGAGGAAGCAGAAAAAAGTTTTAAGTTGTTGAAGGAGAATATAACTGAACAACCAGTTCTGGTTCTACCAGAATTTGGTAAGACATTCCAAGTGAGATGTGACGCACATGGATTCACGATTGGATCAGTCTTAAGCCAAGACAATAGACCGATTTCATACTTTAGTGAGAAGTTGAATGATGCCAAGATGAAATATTCCACGTATGATAAATATTTTTATGCAGTCATACAAGCGCTGAAGAAATGGAGGCACTACTTGGTTCTGAAAGAGTTTTTCTTGTATAGCGACAACCATGCTTTACAATTCATAACTCGACAGGAGAAATTGAACCAGAAACATATGAAATGGGTTGAATTTATGCAGAACTTTACTTTTGTTATAAAGCACATTTCTGGAACTGCTAGCAAGGTTGTTGATGCATTGAGCAGGAAATGTTTGATTCTGCAAGAGTTTTGTGTGAAGACCTTAGGTTTTGATAGCCTTAAGGATATGTATAGGGATGATTCAGATTTTTGGGACGCTTATGAAGCATGTGAGAATCTTGTTCTGAGATACATAAGCCAATGGATTAAATACTTAATCCATGATGGATTATTATTCAGAGGAAATCAGTTGTGTATCCTGAAGAGTTCTATGAGGGAGAATCATCTGAAGGAAAAACATAGTGGAGGATTGGTTGGACATTTCGGCCATGACAAAACGTTTGCGCAAGTGAAAAAACTATATTATTGGCCAAGGATGAGGACAAATGTCAGGAAATTTGTCAACAAATGTCGAATTTGACAGCATGCAAAGGGGAAGAGACATAATCCAGGATTATATCAACCATTTCCAGTACCAGAGAGGCTGTGGGACGCAGTAAGAATGGATTTTGTGTTAGGACTGCCAAGGACACAGAGATGTTGTGATTCCATATTTGTGGTAGTCGACAGATTCTTGAAAATGGCACATTTCATTCCATGTCATAAAACCAGTGATGCAACACACATTGCAAACCTGTTTTTCAGAGAAGTTGTTCGACTTCATGGCTTACCCAAGAGTATTGTTTCAGATTGAGATACCAAAATTTTTGGTCATTTCTGGAGGACGCTATGGAAAAAGATGGGGACAAATTTATCTTTCTGCTTAGCATATCACCCTTAGACGAACGGGCAGACTAAGGTAGTTAACCGAAATTTAGGGGACTTGTTGAGGAGTTTAGTAGCTGAACATCACAGTCATTGGGATCAGATTCTGCCACAAGTGGAATTTTCATATAACGATTCACTGAATAGGAGCATCAGATAGAGCCCATTCCAGATAATGTATGGAATACAACTGAGAGGAGTATATGAGTTGAGGGACTTAGAGAAGAGTGAATTCAGAAGTGCTGGAGCGAAAGAATTTGCAGCAGAGATCAAAGAGAGGTTGCAAAATTCCAACTAGGAATATAAGCGCAGAGTAGACCAACATAGAAGAGAACTCCAGTTCAAAGTGGGAGAATTATTCTTAGCGCACCCGAGAAAAGAAATATTCCTAAGGGGAGCGTATAATAAATTGAAGATGAAAAAGACAGGGCCATGAAAATCATAAGGAAATTCAAAGCAAATGCTTATGAGATAGAGTTTCCAGATGATGTGGACATATCACCCATATTCAATGTAGCATATTTGTATCCTTAAAGAACAGATGAAGCCAGAGGAGAAGAATATCAAAAGGAAGTTCAATGGGTTAGACAGATGCCTATAGCTAAAAAGATGCAGATGGAAAGAATAATTGATCAGAGAGCTAGCAAAAAGACCCGGAGAAAGACATATTTTGAGTATTTGTTCAAATGGAAGGGACACCCAATTGATGATGCCAGTTGGGAAAGTGAAGCGGAGATCCAGAAACATGGACAGACAGTGCAGGAGCTCATGTACAGGAGTTCATGAATTTTTCAGCCAGAGGAGTGTGATGCCGGCACATCGTAAGCAAGGCAGCAAAGAAAGCGCAAGGGTGGAGGACAGTTGGATATGCACCAATGCACATTTTGAAAGCATTTTGAATTTTAAAAGATGAAACATTAATGTAATAGCTAGAGGGACATAATTTCCCTTAAATATTTTTGGGGTTGTAATACAGATCTTGAGCGGTTTCTCTCATCTGTTTGTTGGAGGCATTTATTGTATTAAATGTAAAGTAGTTGTATCTTTTATTTTAATTTGATGGCTTAAAGATGTAGGAGGGAAAACTCTAGAGAGCTCCCTCATATGTATTGTATTGTATCATTATCATTATTCTCATTGTAAAAAAATTAGAGAGAGTTGTAGAGCAAGAGAATAGGAGAGAAGGGAAGAACAAATGGTTGTCTAAGTAGATAGTTGTTGCTATAGAACCCATGTACAGATGCACTTGGATTAATATAAGGAAGCTTTGATCCAAATTTCATGGTGTTGTGGTGATTACTGTTTTCATCACTTAATGGTATGTTTACAGTTTGCTTACATGTTCTGTTATGCATTTGTTTCAATGTTGTGTGTATGTATGATTTCATGTTGAGTGTATGAAGTCTTTGAGAGGGAGAGAATGAATTTTAGTTGTTTCTCGTCCTGAAAATTCCTGCAAGGAGTGGAGTGAAAGTCCGCAAAGAGTGCGTTGACAGGTTCTAATTTTTACCTCAGAAAATCTCAGGAGAGATATCATTGTTCTCAGACCTGCAAAAGTGCGAGTATAGCACCGAGTCGTGCAAGGAGTGCGCAGGCAGACTGAAGTCTTATATTTTTCCAACCCGAGTGAGTGGTTGAAGGATTTATGTTGCAAGGAGTGCATAGAAGAGAAATACGTCAGATAACCAGAAGTTATCGTGAGTATCACAAGGAGTGTGCGCACAGAACCCTTGGAATTCTCTGCTCATAAGGGATAAATACTTCGAGGGACTCGAAGGAAGGAAGAAGGTTGAAGTCACCTCATAGAGGTTGACCCTAGATGAATTGATGCTAAGTCCTTTGGCTTGGAGCCATTGAAAATCTGAACGGATAGTGGAATTTCTCGGAGGGAGGAATACCAAAATTCCATGAGCCGTTGGATCTAGTTGATCAGTGGAAAGGATAAGGCCGATAAACTTTTAACGTTCAAAAACCCAGGAGGAATAATATCCGTTGGATCTGGATCAACGGGGGTCATTGATCTCTTGATTTTAGATCTCGACATTTCAGGAGTTGGAGTAGTTGGATGGTGTTACACAAATAGTCCCGATATCTTGAAATGTGAAGTCGCGACGTGATCATGGAAATCAATCGAGGAGAAGGCACAGGACCTTCAGATCTAGTTCTGGGGAGAGGTCCCACATCAAGTTTCAGGGTTTCATGGATGTGGAGTGTTGGGATGGTATCACGCCAATACCCCTGAAATTGTGATTCGTTAAATACCTTTTTTAATAAAGGTTGTGGTCACATTGGTTGGTCACGTGGGTAAGAGTTCACGACTAGTGCTTGTTTGGATAGGCATAGCTCCTAAAAAGGACCTGTGGTTACAAGTGTGAAGATTTCAGCTGGGAATCAAAGAGCCATTTCGTCTCAAGGGGAGATTAAGAATGATCCTTAGACCGGGAGGTCAAGCAGAACCTGCTGAGGTAGGGGGTGTTGCATCACTTATGCACAACAATTAAATATATGAATAGGAAATAAACATAGATATTAACACTTATCTTTAAGAAATAAATATGCATCGAACTATAGGGGATGACATTCCTCCCAACCATAGATATGTTGCTCCATATATGAGTAGTATATCGCCCCCAAGCTGGGGCTATGAATCCACAAAAGAAGGCATCCCTCAAGGAGGATTGTAATCATGCCCATGCTCACAATAACTTCCTTAAGTGACTTCTAACACTGTTACACCTCAAAATTACTCACTTCGATAGTGTTGCAAGTGTCGTCATTACGAGTGTTGTAAGTGTCACATCTTGTCCACAAGTGTCACATATTGACTATAAGTGTTGCAAGTGTCAAAAAACATCATACTTCCATCTTCCCTATGTCGTACCTTTAACGACATCATAAAGATACTCAAGACACCTCAAAGGTGGTTTGGAAGAAGAAAAATCACTTGGTAGGAAGTACAACCCCTTTTTCATTGAGAAAATCACTAAAAAATGATTTTTGGAGAGGAGCGCTCCCCTACCCACTATTAGGGAGAACCAATGCACCCTGAGCCTCTTTGGGGAGTGTTTGAGCGCTCTGTGCACCCCTTTGGGGGAGTGCTACCCTCTTTTGAGAAAATTCTAGGTTTGTTGAGGCAAATAAGGGAAGAATCGCTCAATTCTTGAATGTGGTTGGATTCGAATAGATGGTCAAGGCATGATCTTAGGGGATATTCTCAACTGAAGGAGAGGAATCCTCAATTCATCCCAAAGATCTCTCAAGTGGTTGAGCCTCTCCAAGGTTATATAAGGAGGTCTTCTCATGGTGAAAGGGGGGAAGGACAATTGAGAATTACATCAAACTTATGATCTCATGAGTGAGATTCCATCAAAGCAATCAATGGAGATTGATTGAGAAAAGGGTTTGGACAAGGAGAACTGGAAGAAGTTGTTGCTTCTTCATTCAAAGGATTGTAAGTAATTTTACTTGATCTCATTAATAATCAATGCTTGGCATGTTTCTTTCAAACTTATGCTTGTTCCATATGAGTTTGTCTGTAGTAGAGGGATCTAGGTATGCCTGCCTTGGGTTTTGAAACATGTCATAATATTTGTTTGATGGTTGTGTGCATCTTTTTCCGGTTTCTCTGTGTCCATACCCTTGCTCGAAAAAGTCTACAAAGTACCTCAGTCATCATCGTCTTCTAACTTCATACTTTGGGGGGCAATCTGTTACACCTCAAAATTACTCACTTCGATAGTGTCATCATTATGAGTGTTGTAAGTGTCGTATCTTGTCCACAAGTGTCGCATCTTGACTATAAGTGTTTCAAGTGTAAAAAAACATCATACTTCCATCTTGCCTATGTCATACCTCTAACGACATCATAAATATACTCAAGACACCTCAAAGGTGGTTTGGAAGAAGAAAAATCACTTGGGAGGAAGTACAACCCCTTTTTCATTGAGAAAATCACTAAAAAATTGATTTTTGGAGAGGATCACTCCCCTACCCACTATTGGGGAGCCCTGGCACACTCTGAGCCTCTTTGGGGAGTCTTTGATCCCTCTGTGCACCCCTTTGGGGGATCACTACCCTCTTTTGAGAAAATTCTAGGTTTGTTGAGGCAAATAAGGGAAGAATCCCTCAATTCATAAAGGTGGTTGGATTCGAATAGATGGTCAAGGCATGATCTTAGGGGAGATCCTCAACTGAATGAGAGGAATCCTCAACCCATCCCAAAGATCTCTCAAGTGGTTGAGCTTCTCCAAGGTTATATAAGGAGGTCTTCTCATGGTGAAAGGGGGGAAGGACAATTGAGAATTACATCAAACTTATGATCTCATGAGTGAGATTCCATCAAAGCAATCAGTGGATATTGATTGAGAAAAGGGGTTGGATAAGGAGAACTGGAATAAGTTGTTGCTCCTTCATTCAAAGGATTGTAAGTACTTTTACTTGTTCTCATTAATAATCAATGCTTGGCCTATTTATTTCAAACTTATGCTTGTTCCATATGAGTTTGTTTGCAGTAGATGGATCTATGTTTGAGATAATCTCAGTAGAGTAGGAAGTCTTTTGTACCTTTGTTTGTTTTGTAGGACCTATCAAGGAGCTCAAGATTGAAGCTCAGCCTAGATTTTGCAGGGACAAACATCGTTCATAAGGTACATATATTTCTCCTTCTCTTTCATTTGTTAGCTTGATTAGATTTAAAAGGAAATCAGTGTCCATGTTAAGCACTTTCTATCTTGGCCTTAGGAGTATAGAGAACAAGAGGGAATCCACTTCTTTGTAGGGGGATTCACCTACAACAAAAATTGGTGACTCCACTGGGGAAAATGTCTGATTTTTATTTCCATTCCCAGATCTTGTTTTGGTCCTTTGCCAACTGATTTGATATTATCCACATTGTCATGTTGATTCTTATATTGGTTTGATTTCCTCGTTATTTCATCATGATCACCCTAATTAACTGAACTTTCTTGAATTTTTTGAGTTTTTGGACCTTTTTTTGAGTTTTTGGAGCAGAGCGCTCCCCTCCTGTTGTTGTCAGAGCACTAGCGCTCCCCTTTAGCCTTACACAGAGTGCTGGAACACTTTGGTACCCCTTACACCAGAGCACTACCCCATTTTTGTGAGAAATTCTCCAAAATTTTCATCTTCTAAAGCTATTTCTT
>SNQJ01S0274423.1:0-11518 GCA_010110895.2 Picea sitchensis | reverse complement strand
TTAAATCTTGATGCTATTACTTCTCTAGGGTGAACCCTGATCATAGGAAATCTATAGGGTGAACCCTGATCATAGGAAATTAGTTATGCTAGAGAAGATTGATTAGGAAAATAATAGCATAACGTGAACAAATTATATATTTCTTTATTTTTCTCAATTTTTTTTTATTGGAGATTCAATGATATAGAGTAACATACAACAAATAAGCCAATAGAAGATGATAATTTATCAAAATTTAAAAACATAAATAGGGAACCTAAAGACTAAAAAGTACATTATATACATCTCAAAAGCATCTGGCTTCATTTACATTCTCAGAAAAGCTCAGCACAATACAGACTATAAAATAACCATGATTTTTAATTGACAACTTACTACAAAACACCTTCTAATTCAGGTAACAAATGATATTTGCTCTCTCATATGACAGGATAAAATCCAAAGGGTTTATCCCATACCTTCTATAGTTGGAGAGAWGAATATAACATTCGGAAAACATTMTTTGTAGGACATAACAGTAAAGTTGCCGAGTGATAATTCGGCCGCATGACACGTATTTAAATAAAAGGATCACCAAACCAATCATCTCGTAGGGAAACCCAATTTACTGTCCTGGGAGTATTGCCCCGAGGAGGCATTCGAACTGCGGCTAATGCACTAGGAGATGACAATTGCAACGAATTTAAGGAGGGATCCCACATACAGAAGCTGAGCTTGGAATGTTCTGACGCATAATTAGATGGGGAGAAGGTGGCAACTGATTAATATTACCACCCAGTGTGGAACCACCAGGAGCCATGAGCTGTGCAATAGATGATGCATTTTGAGGTACATTTGGACATGAAACAATTTCCTGAATTTGATCCTCGGTCAATTTATATCCATCTTTTACCATCTACAATTGACATATAGAGTAGGTGCTACATCAGAAAGCTTGCCATTTCATGTAATGTGGTGCAAATACAAAGAAAGTGATCCAATAAACTTACCAGAACACAAAACTGCGTAGTAAACTGCAAGCCTATCTGCGTAAGCAAAAGAAATGCATTAGCTTGATTGATTAAACAAGTTTGAATCTTAAATAAGCATCAATATAAATTAAGCACATCTTTAGTCAAAAACTAATTAGAAATGGTTCACTTACTGGATAAGGCAAAGAAAGTAGAATGACAGGATAAGGCAAAGAAAGTAGAATGGCATGAGGAAAAGAGTTTTGTTGAGTCTTCACTTACAGTGTTAGGTAATAAAGGTAGAATTTCATGAGGAATAAAATTCGACGAATCAACATCTTGATCATCACCAAATTGCACAACTGCCTCTACCATTCCACCCTCTCCACGTTCACACATTACCAATCTAACCCAATTTCTGCGTTGCATTAATGGAGCACCTGAAAAAGAAAATATGTAACAGAAAATTAAGCAAGTAATCAAATTAATTGAGCAAGAACAATGTATTAACAATCACAAATAAGAGGGAGTTTGAATAATGATGGTAAGTGTTCTCCATCTCCATCAATTCTCTAAATCTCTGTTGGTTGGACTTCTATCTTTAGTGTCAAAAGAGTGAAGGGTGTCAAGTGAGGAGGCTATGGAATAAATCCTAGTAATGGAGATCAAAGTCCATTACTGGGTTCTGGTGTTGGAGTTTCTTCAACGGTTCCGGCTAGGCATCAGGGTCTCTGGGTGGAAAAGGCAAACATTTCTCCCCTTTGAAGGTGTCCTTAAAGGAGGCTATCGGATAATGTTTAAACCCTCGACCTTTCAGAGAATAAGTCCAATTGCTCTCTTTCAAGTCATGCAGTGCTTTCAGACTGGCTTGAGAGGTCATGGACAGGTTTTCCGGACAACCCCTTCACTTGATACCTCGTCTCTAGAGTTCAGTTTATAATAAAATTCAAGTCCATTGCTAACAGAAATATATGTTTCAGATAGCGGATCTGGTTTTGAGTAAGTGCTTGGATTTTTTTGAAACTGTGGTTCCCTGATTTTTATCCTCTATCTTTATCTCTTTCCTCGGTCACAATTTGGGTAAAGCTTCCTACCCTGCCCTTTCATTTTTTAGCAGAATTTGTACTAGGTGCAATAGGAAACTCCATTGGGATTTAAAGAAGTTTCCTCTTCTTTTACAGTTGACAAGACATTGACATGTTGTATTACATTTGAATTTGAATTGAGTTTGATCTCAAAATTGTTGAGAAATGTAGCTCGAGTAGGAACTTAATTTTGAGAAATGTAGCTCGAGTAGGAACTTATTGCACAGGTTTCAGTTTGAACAAGCATGAAGTTAGTGACCACTTAGGAAAAGTGGGAAATAATTCTATATTGTAATTTCACTTGAAAATTAAAAGAAAAGTGAAAGACTAATGTTTTGAAGTCAACTTAGTCTTAGGAATCTAAATGAAATGTAATAGAAGTTCTAGAACATTATAGACTTAGATTAGGATTTAATATTAGCCATACATCTCAAGATTGAGATAGGTGGCAGCTAAGATTGAGGAGATTGGTTATTTCCTCTCAAAGCATAAAAAAAACAAAGATGGGAGAGGTCGAACACACATGAGAAGAGAGCAAGAGAGATGGAAGAAGGAAGAGTGCATTCAAGGAGAAGAGGAGAATATTGCTAAAGAAACCAACAAGATACCAACAGGTCATAGCATTGTTGTAGTTGTCTTTTCCTTGTGCACAAGCCATACACCTTTAAATCTGGCCATACACTGTATTGTTGGACTGTGATTCAGTGTTGAGAGGAGAGAAGGAGCAGTTTGCTGTCTTCCCACTGTATTGTTGGACTGTGCTTCAGTGTTGAGAGAAGAGAAGGAGCCGTTTACTGTTTAGGAAAGGCAGAAACAAAGCAGGCCATACTATTGTAGTTGTACCCTCTTTTACACAGGCTGCACACTACTGTTTGAGGTGATTTTATTGACTGTACATCTGCTGGTTCAATCATGCTACAGAGATCACCTTGTAAGTTTTGATCAAAGAAATTAAAAGTTGATTAGAAGGAGAAATCCCTATGTGTTTTATTTCTTCAATTGTTCATTTTTCAACTACTATGTGATTGATGCAATGTTTAGCAAGTCCTCATCAAGTTGAAGAAACCTAGCCCAATACAACACAAGTAATAAGGGTTAGAGAAGGTAATATTTACAGGTTGCATGGTGAACCTGTTCGAGCCCTAGTTCATAACAACGATAGTTTGTGTGAGTTATGGCATAAGAGGATGGGGTACCTACATCATAGAGCATTTCCTATTCTGAGGGAGATAGTCGTAGATCTTCCAGAGTTCATTATTGAGCATAATGGAGTATGCAGAGGGTGCATGCTTTCCAAGCATGCCGAGGCTGCTTTCCCAAGCAACAAGCATAGGTCTAAGTAAATTCTATACCTAGTGCATTCGGATGTTTGTGGACCGATGTCAATAACATCAATTTCAAGAAGCATGTATTATGTTTCCTTCATTGATGACTTCTCTTGCAAAACTTGGATCTACTTCTTCAAGACCAAGGATGAGGTCTTTAGCAAGTTTCAGGAGTTTAAATATCTAGTAAAAAAACTTAATAAATCTAACCTTAATAAATCTAATACTTTGACTAAAGTTAGTTTCTAACTTTAACTTTGAACAAAGGTTAGCATGATAATCATAACTTCAATAGACCAAAATACAACTAGATGTTCATAATGTCACAATAATGCCATAACATCTAGGGGCATATGAACACAATCAAACCTGGAGTGCGTTGTTCCTATGAATGTGATGGATCTAAGATCCCTCTGGATCTACGATTGTTGCTTGGACTAGAGATCCCTTCTCCTTCAATCACACTCAAAATAGTGATACAATTTAAACATATATAAGTACATACCTCCGTCAACAACGATAGGAAGCAACAAATAGTGGCACCATCTGGCAGCAACGACAAGTAATGACGAACCCTAAAACTTCAAAGTGCTCCAACTTGCAATCTAAAGGTAACTGGAGATGTGCTAGCGTAAGGCACACTAGAACAACCAAAGGTTAGGCCCAACGTTTAACAAAAAATTTACTGCAACTGGTTTTGCAACTGGCGCAAAGGAACTAACATGAAGGAATTGGCATTGCAAACCTAGGGTATTTATGAGGAAACCCTAATATCTCAACTTCATAAATTTGTAGATATGATCCGAGGAAGAGATACGCCCTACTTAGGTGACCTTCTTAGTGAGTTCTGTAAGTGCTCAATGAGCTTGGAAATGGGGGAAAATGAGGATCCTCCTTCAACGGTTAGAATGTTACGAAGGAAACCATCTCTAATACCATTTTGAAATTTTGGTATGCTCGTTTAACCATAGAAAATGTCATATCATTATCACCCAACCATGGGCATTCATATGCCACCCCTGAGCACACTAACCTTTACTTAGAATAATTCTGGCAAGCCTACTCCAGAACCAACAAATAAACCCTAGTTGCTAACTGAAGCAACAACTCAAGACAAATAGAGCGCTCCTTCTCCAAGGGTAGCACACAAGAGAGAGAGTCTCCATATCCACAAAACAAGTACCATACACAACTGCAGTAGTTGTAGCTGCACTACTCTCTCTCCTCTCAAACTTGTGTCATACTTAGCAAGAATATCAACAAGAAAATTACCAAAAGAGAGACCAAGACCAAGATATGACCATTCACCCTTATTCCTCCTTGTAGCTGCAGTTGCAACTGCAACTGCAACTCTCCAAAAGACTTGCACGCTAACTCGGTGTACAAATGAGCTAAAACGTCCTCTATTTATATCAATTTGTCTAGTGACATTTCTGGTTGGGATGACCTGACTTTCTGGTAATTATATTTTATGTTTATCTTTTTCTTGTGGAGCCGACTTGTATTTCTGAAAGATAATATTATAATATTATTTATTCTTCTAGGCCAACTTGTCTTCTAAGGTTTCCACACATCTGTTTAATGTTTCACTTGCTTCCAGAATATTCTATTCTAAGTCATAGGTTACACATGGAGGTTAATACCTCCCATAGCTACCAAAACATCAACACTCCCTCTTAGCTAGGGAGCTATTAACTAAGATGTTCTTCATGTAGTGGTCTCAAATACATCCATTCGTCTCACATGGCATGGGAAAGACTCACATGGTATTGCAGACCAGTCTACAGGTAGCATCACCATAGCCACACATGTTATCATATGATCAAACATATCATGTAACAAGTATCACCATCATATCCACACATTATCCATCTAGGTGGAAAACACCTCCAACACTATTGGTTGGCCCTCCAACTAGTAACCTCCGATGCTACTGATCGACCCTCTAACTGGGAATCATTTCCAACACTACAGGTCAACATCTAGTTCATACAGAACTAGTAACTCGTCATATCACATAGAATATGACTCAAAAATTTAACACTCCCTCTTAACGAGGAAGGTATTCCTCTTGGCATGATCATCATCACTGCTTCTACGCTTCTACACACCATGAGCATTGTCTTATTGTCAATCACAGATCTATATGTCATAGGAAGTTATGCACTTTTATTGGAGTATCGTACCAGCCTTCGTTGGAGTAGCATACCAACCTACATTGGGGTAATATACCAGACTACGTTGGAGTAGAATACCAACCTGCGCTGGGGTAGCATACCAGCCTGTGTTGGAGTACCAACCTGCACTGGGGTAGCATACTATCCTGCATTGGAGTACCAACCTGTGCTAGGGTATCATACCAGCCTGCGTTGGAGTACCAACCTGTGTTGGGTTAGCATACCAGCCTGCGTTGGAGTACCAACCTGCATTGGGGTAGCATAGTCTGCGTTGGAGTACCAACCTGCAATGGGGTAGCATACCAACCTGCATTGGCATACCAAAATGCACTAGGGTAGCATACCATCCTGCGTTGGAGTACCAACCTACGTTGGGGTAGCATACCAGCCTGTGTTAGAGTACCAACATGGGCTGGGGTAGCATACCAGCCTTCATTCTAGTACCAACATGCACTAAGGTAGCATACCATCCTGCATTGGAGTACCAACCTGTTGATGGGTCCTAAATCCCTTAGTTCAACAGCAGGAACCAAACCCGCCACTGAAGCCCAATTAGACTCAGCAACGTTTAATGGTGGAATGGTTCTCCAGATCTTGTGATCCGACCAATTAATCGACGAGCTTTATGTTTTCTTGTGAAGGTGTCTCCTTCAGTTTGGAATTTCTCTTTTTGTATTTTCTCTTAGGTGGGACCGATATGAGAGGTAAGTTGGTATAAACCAACTTGGTAACAAACAAGATTTAGTTTAACTACTGGAGAAGAGTCTGAGCTTGGGATAGCCCGCTACTAAAGCATGCAAATGACAATTTTATACCACAAGGCCTAGTACTAATACATTAACCATGTGAGCATCCGATTACTGTCTGAGACACTTAATTATCAAAAAGAAAACACATATGTGATGAGATAATAGCAAGAAAAATAATTCACCTACTTTGATCATTCATCACACAATAACACAACGATTCATCTTCATCATAAAGAAAAGAACTATAAAACATTGCATCAGATAACTTAACAATAGATTCAATATCTCTTACTTGTCACAACATCTATTCATGAAACAAGATAGGAAATAGTTCTTCTCCACGCCCAATCACACATGCATTTGATGAAAATATAACTTGTCTTTGGTCGAGAAGGACTTCTCAATTAAGGATAGCTTCAAAATAATTCTTAACAAACCAGAAAAAAGAGTTTCTTGCAACAACCATCGACCTCTAACTAATTGGTCAATGCTCTTATTTATAACATAAAATTCAACTGAAAATAATGACTAAGTGTAGATAAGTGAAAAATTTTTGCCACGTGTCGTTCTCTCCTAATAGTTTTCTAACAGTCAACTCAAGGCGTCCCTTTGAAAGGGTGACTTTTCTCATACTCTGGCCAACTAATGAACAAATCCTCACAGGCATGGGCGTATGGAAATCAGTGTTGTTCCATTGGGGCTGTGTAAATTTCTCTGATCTCCACCGCATGCGCCTGGTACTTTGCCAGGCTGGTACTTAGCTATTGTAGAAAATCCCGAGCTATGATCGGGTGTTCCATAAATTTTTGCACTTGTCCTGGCGTTGTGTCGGTCACCTTTGCCAGCTCTTTGGCCCATAATGAATCCTGCCTGGTGTGCGATTGGACTATGTCGTGCAACTCGACAAAGTCATTGGGCATGCCGAACTCGGGCAGTCTGATATCCTTAATTGCTTTGTTGATTTTACCCCAATGTTTCTCGCATTTGGCCCACTGCTCTTGAATTTCCTGGTGTGGTTCTTGAGACATTTTAGCCCAATATTCGGTTGATCTCTTTATGCGATCAAGATTGCTTTCGCTCAACAACCGGATGTTGTTCTTTATCTCGACCCTGCTGGACTGCACCAATGTAGTCGACTCTTTCCACAGCTTGCTGCGCCTTTTCGCACCATCGCTCCATATCCTTGCATGTCGTGAGTGCCATGAGAGTATCTTCCTGGAGCTCGGCTATATTCACATTAAAAATGTGTCGCTCATTTGTGAACTTGTAGTAGGCATCTTTAATCTCACTCCTCATATACACCGCAATCTGTGTGGTGTCTTGATAATACTTAGCCAGGTGGCGCAAATGTTCCAGTTCTTTCAGGGCGACGACCAACTCCTTTTCATCTTTTTTAGCTCTATCTAGGGTGGTGTCTGAGATTTCTCTCCCTACGCCGATAAGTTCAGATGTTCTAGGGTGGTGTCCGAGATCTTCAAAACTGTCATGGGTGTATGGCCAGCAGGAAGATACTGGTGTTGCGTGATTCAAGACTAAACCTTTTGGGTCGTGCTTGCGAAAGCGACCAGTCTAGAATCAGAATTCCAATTGATTCAACCCTTCATGTTTGGCTTGAGTAGTGTCTTTTACAATGTAGAAACCTATATGGAATCCATAAGGTATGAATGCCCACTTCTTATCTTTTACCAAAGTAGCATTATAACCTTGCAGGATGGTCTGGTAACGGATTTCCCCAACTACTAGTCGATCGGGGGCATACACAAGTAACATATGTGGTGCTCTGGTGGCTCCAAAAAACCCTGATGTAGGTATCGCGCTCATCTAGGTACCAGTGGCCAACTTTTGATGTAATCTTTTTGGCCGCATCCGAGAGTCTTGGGTGCTCTTTCTTGAACAGTAAAGAATGAATACGTGCGATAAATTGATTGCAAATGAGAGAGTATGATTTCTTATACCCGTTCTCCCACAAGATGCCGAAATATACATGGACCGAGAGTTCTAAGGTGTTCCAGCTTAAGTTCATTCTGACAAAGGCATTTCTGGCACAAATGACATCCAATAGATAAGATGCCATGTAGAAAGATGGAGTCTCTCCTTCCTTTGGTGTCTGAGCCTGTCGTATGGAAGTGCTCAGTTGTTTGGAGATGATGGCACCCTAGTTAAAACCTATTCCAGAAATGGCTACAGTATATGCTAGAGGCATCCAAGCCTCTGAAAACATGGAGTAGTATTTCTCCCCATGCAATCGGCAGAGTAGGGTCATTAGATAGATGTACGACTCCCTTAGGTTGGCCGTCGGGTACCAGCCAGAGGTCCGATTGGTGAACTTTTTGTCCTCTCTCCACCATGAAGCCATCACCTTGTTGGTGTTGTGTTTATGATAGAATCTCACAACAAAATCAATGTTCGGTCGCTCCTCCGTCTCTCTGAGCTTGTAGTAATTTTGCACCTCCACTAGAAGGAAAACCCCGACACACTCGTCGTTGTCATCATTAATCAAACATCTTTGAGTGTCTGTGTGGTCAATAAGCCATTTCAGGAGTTCAATTCAGGGGAAGACTGGAGTTCTGCTTGCTACCATGTGTATATATGCTCTTCGGATATTGGGAAAAACTTCGTCGTCGAGCTTCCTTGTATCGGGGTCACTGTGCGGGGTATATTCGGGGAATTCCTCCCACTTGATTTTCTTGAAAAGTTCTTCCCATCGCGGGAACACTGTCTTGGTCCCGATGTTCGCCTCTATGTCTCCAAAGGCCAGAGGCTGAGCAAAAACCTTCTTGGTGGATGTCTTGATGACGGGCACCAGTTTTAGAGTAAATTCCAGTTTTTTTTCGACCGCTGGGGAAGAGCCTTCTCCTACCTCTGGTTCCTTTAGATTTGGTGCTCTCGGATATTTCCTGGTGGTAGGTTTCTTCGGAGGCATTGCTCTTGCAATCGAAAACGATCCTTCAGGCATGTGTACAGAGTAACATCGGATAAAAAACGTATGAAATGAAGCATAAAACATCCATAGACTGGTACATACCTGTAACGCTTGCTAAACCTGTTGTTTAATACTCACTAGACATTGGAAGCTTTCCCCAGATTGCTCATCTCGCTCCTCTGGATGTTATGAACTTCTTTGCGCACATAATACTCTTGTTTACAATGACTCAAGAGGATTTAACGGGAGAGATCCTACTAGTCATATCAACCAATTAATTCGAGTGATGAGTGAATTTCAAAACAACCTACCGCCAAAAATCTGCCAACAAATTCTACATTGGTTGACGGTGGGGGTTGTTAAAGTTTAACCATTATTATAGTTCTTTGCATTTCAATAGATAAAAATAGCATAACACAAGATCACTGAGAAATACACAATCACAAGAGACACAACATTTATCCTGGGAAACCCTCCAGGGGAAGAAAACCCAACAAAACTTTCTTATTCTAGATAGCCAATACAATGCCAAGAGATAACTCAAGCTAATACAGAATATCCTCTCCCAAAGATGTGCCTCTCTCTCTTTCTCTTTTCTCCAACTGCAGCTCTGAAACTTGTCTCTTAATGAACAAGTGAGTGTGTGTTTCTAAGTGAGGCGCTAGCCTCCTTATTTATACAAATCTGACATGTGTGAAGTGTCTCTTCACTGGCAGGGCTGGCTTCTCAAACTAGGTGGTTATAACCACCTTTATTATAGTATGGGGCCTCTTAAATGTATTATGGGGCTGACTTCTTCTTTTGCCTATTACAATTACATTATGACCAATCCGCAAAAGGGGATTTGGTCCTTTTACAATAGCCGACATGATCAATCCATAATGGGGATTGATCCCATGAATAATATATCAAATAATAATAAGAATACACTTTGCAGCTACATTATTTCAACACTCCCCCTTAACAAGAAGGGTATTCTTCAACAGCATCAGGTGAGAGAGAGAGGACAACATCATCAACAACATCAAGTGGGTGAGAGGACAGCATCATCAATATCATCATGGAACACTAACTGGCGTATCTATAAATCATCGGAAGTTTTCTTCATCGGCAACATCGTCATTCTCAAAGGAATGCAATCATCTGCATCAATATGTATTAGTATAAAATTGATACATCATCATCATCACAACACGAGGCTGGCTCATCATCATAATACTAGATTGGCTTTACGTCATAGCTGTAAGGCTGGAAGCATAGTGCTCATCTTTCTTTACATCACAACAGTCAAGCTGGAAGCAAGAAGCTCGTCCTGCTTTACGCCACAACAATCAGGCTGGAAGCAGGATAC
Organism: Picea sitchensis; assembly: GCA_010110895.2. Taxonomy (NCBI): domain Eukaryota; kingdom Viridiplantae; phylum Streptophyta; class Pinopsida; order Pinales; family Pinaceae; genus Picea; species Picea sitchensis. The sequence continues at coordinate 958 of SNQJ01S0274423.1, read as the reverse complement.
TAGACTGGCTTTACGTCACAGCTATCAAGCCGGAAGCTCAGTGCTAGTCTCATCTCATTGTCTTGCTTTACGTCACAACCATAAGGTTGGAAGCAATATGCTAGAATGACTTTACGTCATAGCTGTCAAGCCGGAAGCACAATACTAGTCTCATCACATCTTCTTGCTTTACGTCACAACAATAAAGTTGGAAGCAAGATACTCATCCTGCTTTACATCATAGCAATCAAGCTGGAAGCAGGATACTAGACTGACTTTACGTCACAGCTATCAAGCCAGAAGAACAGTTCTAGTCTCATCACATCTTCTTGCTTTACGTCACAGCAATGAAGCTGGAAGCAAGAGATGTCTCATCACAAAAACTACTCCCCCTTTCGAGGAAGGTCCTTTCGGACTATACCAAGCTTATCTTGAAAGTGCTCAAACTTTACACGAGATAGAGGCTTGGTCAACACATCAACAACCTGTTCATCCGTGATAATGTACTGGAGCTTTAAGGCTTCTCTCTGCACCATGTTACAGATGTAATGATATCGGATCTATATGTGCTTCAACCTGTCATGGAATACAGGATTCTCTGTCATCTTTATGCAGCTCTAGTTGTCACATAGGATCGTGGTTGCTTCCATCTTTAGGTTGAACAGATCGGTCAACAACTTTCGAAGCCATATAGCTTCGCAGTTGACAGAACATGCAACAATGTATTCTGCTTCCACTGTGCTTAGAGCAATGCTGGATTGCTTCCTACTCTACCACGAGATCATGGTTGATCCCAAACTGAAACAACATCCTAAAGTGATTTTCCTGTCAGAAACACTTCATGCCCAATCTGCATCAGTATATCCACTCAATGTGAAATCATGATCTCCATCATAGCTGAGACCACAATCTATTGTACCCTTAAGGTACCTCATCACATGTTTTGTAGCCACTAGGTGAACATGTTTGGGTTCTACCA
>SNQJ01S0274422.1:0-10948 GCA_010110895.2 Picea sitchensis | reverse complement strand
CGACTCAGTACTTTATAGAGGTGAAAAATGGTAATGGGTTTAGCAATGGCAGAATTTGGCTGGTTGCGTGCTTTCTCAGTGCGTGAATGAACTTGTGAGGAGAGATAGGGTAGACTGGTCTAGCATAATCAATATGGTTAGGGCATGAGAGATAAAACTCTCTGCATGAACCTCCTTGCATGAGCGAGTACCCCTCTTGTGCATGCGTGAGTGAGTGAGTGAGCCCCCAACAACAAGAATTTTCCCCCTTAAGTCTGCATGTGCTTGAGCTGACACTTGTTGCTCATGAAGCACGTTCCTTTCCCTTTGGAAGTCACCTGTCCTTCCCCAGGAACTTAGGATAAAAACATATCCTTTTAAACAACTTTTGGAATAATAATAAATTATTATTCTCTTGGACTTAAGCCCTTAGGCTTAGCCCCTCTTTCCAACCTCTCATCCCCCTCTCCCTTACCCAGCCTAGTGGAGCTTAGTCCCCCATTCTCTTTTATCGTGGTCGATCTACATGCAATGATGTTTTTATAATAATAATATGAATATTTATATGTACAAAAAAGGCTCCTAGCCTTTAACACCTAAGCTCTGGGGCCTACTAACACATAAGCCTACCAACTTATAATTCATCGGCTCACCATCCTACAAAATATGTTTACAATTCATAATACAACTAGGTATTTTCCTAGGGATATTACACCCTGTTTGTTGCAAAACTCTATGACCTCTTTGACATTGATACCCACTATCTCGGTTGTTTGACCAAGTTGAAACAGTTGGGCACAATGTAAGACTTTATAACTGCTTTTGAATGTTAGGTAGCTAGGGAGGTAGTGGAGGCCATTTAATGTAAGTTGGACTAGGTTCACTATATTATTAAATACGCCCCACTATGGTAGTTAGATATAATAAATGGGTAGTTAGATATAATAATTGTAAGAGGACTTCTTAAAAGGTTCTGCTTCTAGAAGATTCCTCCTCTAGAATGTTCTCAGGTGATGGTAGAACTATATAAATGGGTTCAAGAAATGTAATGGGATATGAAGATAAGTATTGTATTGTGAGTGGTATCTCAATAGGAGGATAGGCCCTTGAAGAGGCAAGCGAACATAAGAGGATCCCTTCCATAATAGGATCCATTGTATGGTGTTGTCCTACTTCAAGAGTTTTGATTTAATAAAGTGGTGGTTTTCTATATTGTTCTGTATATCTTGTGTGGTGATTGTATTCAAATATATTTGGTATGATTGTGGTATTTTTTATTTAGGTCTTTGGTTCTTAACAATTGGTATCAGATCACTTTCCTTGGCAGACATTGTGGGAAAATATTTTTATTTTTTTTGCAAATTTATTTTTTCAGAGAAGAAAAAAAGAGGGTCGCGACATTCCAGATGATTTTTGTCGGATTTGGTGCAAAATTTTCAGAAAATGGTTGTATATCTAAGTTCCTCTCATAAAAACACCCAATTTAAAAAAAGAACATCTAAAACGAAGCTCGGGAAGTAAAGTTATTTGTATTTTAAAATCTGCAATTTGCAAGGGTTTTTCCGCGGATGACGATGTGTTTTTTCTTATTTCTGTAGTATCTAGACCTAAATTGTCCAAAAACAAACTATATATGTGAGTTCCTCTCACCATTTCACCCAAATTCAAAACACCGATTATCTCAATCAGAGTTACGAAAGTGAATATATCGTTGATTTAAATCAACCATTTTGGGGGGTTTTTCACGACGACAACGGGACTGCAAAGTCCATAAATTTTTAAAGGGTGCTCAGATTGCTACAAGATCGAACCCATTGGATAGATAATTTCTAGATATTTCTTTTGGTATATTTTATGTGTTGTTTCTAATGGATGTTCACTCGCAACTCCTCAATGAAATTCTACACACAATTGAAACATTCAAATCCCAAATGCATGGCATGTTGCATAACTTTCAAGAAGGTATCAAGGATGGTTTTCGTAGTATTCATGAGTCCTTAGAAGGCATACAGGAGAAATATAATTTGGTGAATGTCATGGATGAATATCATCAAGAAGTGTATGCTTGGTATGCTTTGGAGGACGATTGTGATGATTGATATATGGATAGTTGTCATTTATCGGATGATAACCACTTCCATATTCTATTTGATGACTCTATTCCCCCTCAGGTAGAGAACTTCCTGGAGAGTAAACAAGATCATTTTATGCATATTATTCTTCAGTTTTATTATTCTCGAGTCATAGTGAATGCATTTTTTTTTTGTTCTAAATATTACGATCCATATGACCAGTGTCAATCTTTAAAGCATCATTTTCAGTTGGTTCCCAAGTTCCAATATCTTCAGCGTGGATTTCACATGAGCACTTGAACATGGGACCCAAGTTCACAGTGGCAGTTCAACTACTTATACATAGTGTCTCACATTTATACATGCAACCTTGGTTCTCCATTCTTATCCAACATTATGGTCCACAATTATCCCTGGGACCCTGATATATGGTTGTCCACCCTCATAACAAGCATTGAGGACAACGATTTCATAAGGGTGATGGAATGTTAGGTAGTTAGAGAGGTAGTGGAGGCCATTTACTGTAAGGTGGACTAGGTCCACTATATTATTAAATAAGGCCCAATATGGTAGTTAGATATAATAAATGGGTAGTTAGATATAATAAATGTAAGAGGACTTCTTAGAAGGTTATGTTTCTAGAATATTCCTCTCTAGAATTTTCTTAGGTGACGATAGAACTATATAAAGGGGTTCAAGCAATGTAATGGGATATGAAGAGAAGTATTGTATTGTGAGCAGTATCTCAATAGGAGGATTCCCCCTCGAAGAGGCAAGTGAATAGGAGAGGATCCCTTCCATAATAGGATCCTTTGTATGGTGTTTCCCTACCTCAATGGTTTTGATATAATAAAGTAATGGTTTTCTATATTGTTCCATATATCTTGTGTGGTGATTGTAGTCATATATATTTGGTACTATTGTTGCATTTTGTATTCAGGTCTTTGGTACTTAACATTGGTTAACTTCTTTTTCTTCTTCAGTTGTGTTAGTTGCACATGGGGTTGTGGGATCCACGCTAATTGATATCTGGAATGGAGACCCTTCTTTTGCATCGGACCCATGACCTATGGTTTTAATCTCATATGTGGCATGAAAGATATCCTCAATCTGCCCCATGGCATGAAGATCATCTACCTCTTCCTCATCATTGTTCAAGCCCTCTCACTCCACTACAACCCTCTTCTTATTATTTGTCCTATACTGGTAGTGTCGTTCGTTGCGCGCTACACCTACATTCCTTACAATTTCCATGGTTTGTTCATCATTNTTCCCCCTCGAAGAGGCAAGTGAATAGGAGAGGATCCCTTCCATAATAGGATCCTTTGTATGGTGTTTCCCTACCTCAATGGTTTTGATATAATAAAGTAATGGTTTTCTATATTGTTCCATATATCTTGTGTGGTGATTGTAGTCATATATATTTGGTACTATTGTTGCATTTTGTATTCAGGTCTTTGGTACTTAACATTGGTTAACTTCTTTTTCTTCTTCAGTTGTGTTAGTTGCACATGGGGTTGTGGGATCCACGCTAATTGATATCTGGAATGGAGACCCTTCTTTTGCATCGGACCCATGACCTATGGTTTTAATCTCATATGTGGCATGAAAGATATCCTCAATCTGCCCCATGGCATGAAGATCATCTACCTCTTCCTCATCATTGTTCAAGCCCTCTCACTCCACTACAACCCTCTTCTTATTATTTGTCCTATACTGGTAGTGTCGTTCGTTGCGCGCTACACCTACATTCCTTACAATTTCCATGGTTTGTTCATCATTCATCATGATGGGGTCCATTACCTCCTTCTTCTGGCTACTTTTTAGAGCCTTGTCCACTTCTCAGATTCCTTAGTGCCTCCCCCAACTCCCCCATGCACATAGAGTGATCTAGTTGCTCGATTCCATGGTCATCATGCCTTTATCATGCTAAGATCTTGATCAATGTCTAAAGAGACCTAATATACCTCCCCTTGGGTCCCCTCAAGAAATCATGTTCTGTAGTAGTATATGACTTCGATGTATCTACTGCAAACTCGGTGATAAACCTCACAGTAATATTATCTATCCAAAAATCCACTGCGAGCGTGAATTTGTTATTAACTCTTTCCAACTACACGATATTTTCAACAGTCCACACTACAGGCCTAATCCGTTTAGTGAAATGGGTATCCTTCAATCGTAAAAATCATTCCTTTAATAACTATGGAAAAAAATATGCTTCATGCAAATCAATAAACAAATAACTCTACAGGTACTGGCACAGTGTATACCTGGAACCCTTATTATCTTTCTGCACGAACTCCAATTTTTTTGTTTTTAACCATCTTTTAATCTCTTTCTTTGTAGGATTCCATGGCCTGAACATCCTTTTCTACCAGTGCATATTCTTCACCAAACCCCTTCTTGGATCTCCTTCTTAGTTCTAGCCGGTAACAGAACCATTTGTTGGAATTATGGGCTGACCTGGGTTCTACCTTAGTTCTCCAACAAAACCCTTATCACAATTGGCCCTTCTGATAAACCAGAAGGTTACGTTGTGCACAAAGTGCAAATCACAGTCTCACCCAAGATGGTTTATGGGGGACTGCAGGATGCAGGTGTATGTAGTCATGGAAGGGATTGGGGGATGTTCTTTCTTAATTATTATTATTTATACTTAAACATGCATTCTATTATACTATTCATCAGATCCATTCATTCATTCATTCACTTGCATATTTAATCTAATGTGCATTGTGAATAAACCATCCATTCATCTATCCAACCATTCACTCATAATTGCAAAAATAGTAAAACATTAAAACACATTGCACACATGGTTTTATCATGGTTCACCCACCCTTGGGGCTACATCCACAAAGATCTTTTGCTTCTTTTCTTATTCATAAAAAGGGCATTGCATGCATTACATCATAGTCAAGAGTAGTGAGGCGAACTGGGATCACACCAAGCTCCATAACTTGCGACCTGACCCTCAACTACTTTGACCTCATCCGATCTCTACAACTCTCAAAACATACTTCAACTCACCAAAACTCCAAAATAGGTTCTTCAAAAAAGACTTGTCGCACTCATACACTAACAATTTGATGATTATGATGATTCTCTAATATAACTCATACCCCTTATTTATATTAAAAAATTGAGTTAGAAACCCATACAATACATCTCAAAACCCTAATCGTAGCTTGGCTAGGTTTGTCCACATTTGTGTCAGATTTCCGCAAATCCTTCCACGTGCGTTGCTTTTCCTCAAAATATAGTGTGTTCTCCTTCTTAATCTGTTTTGACTCATTTGTTGTGTTGTTCTCCAAACCTGACTTCTCCAACATCTGTTTCTAATGATTGAAAATCAATTGGTGTAAGAATCAAGGCTATGGAAAATATACTGGAAATTTGGGTTATCCAACAAAGATGGAAGAAGAATAGATTGAAGAAAGAATTGTGTGGTGATAGGTAGTCTAGAAGCTAGAATGTCTAGTAAAAGTTAAAAATATTCTCTAGTTAGATTTAGATAAAAAAATATTGACTTGCGAAAATTACCAAAAGAGAAACATATGTGTCTTGGTAGATGCATTCTATGAAAGGGTAATAAGGAAATTGTTGATCACTAGTTTGTTTCTTGTATTTTTTATGGAGTAGTCTTGTTCGAAATTCTCCATATTTCAAGTGGTAAAAACAAGTGGGAGTAGAGATCATTGATAGATTACTTCCACTCTTAGATAGTAGACAAAACATCAAACAATTCTAAGCCTTACCTTGTTATGTGGTCTAGGGTATTTGAGTATATAAGAATAAATGATATTTTATAGTATTGAACAAAGTCTAGTACAAATTGATCATACAATTAAAAGTACATGTGAAGGAAGTTGGAAGTTACCAAAAGAAAATACTATGTTATAATTTTAAATGAACCTGCTATTGACTATAATCAAGCCTAGGGATTCTTTTATGGACCTTGTCAGGGATCTCCAATAAAGTGTGGGGATGATGTTTTTCTTTTTCTTAATCAATTTCATCATTTCAAACCAAGCTTAGTTGTTGGGAAAGGCACAAAAAAATATGTTGAACTTTATGTAATGTGTCTCCTTTTGAAGATAGTAGAAAAAAAAGGTTTAAAAAAGTCACACTCCAAGTTAATGGTGTGTTATCACTCTGTAATTTCTCANAAAGTCGCACTCCAAGTTAATGGTGTGTTATCACTCTGTAACATCTCAGGATAAAGGAGAAATGACAAAGGTAACCACAGAACCACTTGGAATCAAGGATCTAGCCCTCCAAGACTCAGAGAGGGATATCTCTATATGATTTAGCTTTGTTTGAATTGAATATTAGGATAGGTATGAGGATAGAAGGTTTGTTTTTTAGTTTTTTAGTTGGGACAACAGAAGAGGACCATTAGGCAACATGGAGTCAAAGGTTAAAGTTGATTAGATGAATGAATAACTAAGACAAAAGGTAACCAGGCAAGGAAACCATGTAAGTGGATCCTTTGAGTTTGTGAAATGGGAAAAAAATAAAATATGAGGGTTCACTTCAAATGCAAAGAAGAGATTATTTGAATTCCACATTTAAACTTGGAAGAAAACATAGATATTGCTTTAAGACATAGCAGGGTGTCTGAGACAAATCCTGAGCATAATCTTCTTATAAAACAATAAGGAAATAAAAACAATATGATAAAAAAGAGAATGACAATTTACATCAGGTAACACTTCACCACATAATCATGACACAAGAATCTAGAAACAAAATGCCTTTGTATTCATCCAAAAAGTCAACTACAGTCTGTTGAACATCTTTACAATAGATGGTGATATTACCATCCCATCCTTCCCTCAGGTCTCACTGATCCAACCATTTTGCATTAAAATTACATGAATATATAGGAAATATCACCCCTCAATCTTAGGCGGTCAAATTCAACCACCTCATCAAAAAATAGAAACAAATCCCTGATTGGGGCTCTGTAGTGAAAAATATCTCCATATAGGTAGCTATAGGATCAAGGTAGAACTGACAGGCCTGTTCCTTGATTTTTAAATTCATCCAAGTCAGCAACATGATATGGCACTATATCTATGCTATTTTCATCCTCATGCAATTTATGATATGGATGGAGTTATTTTGATGGGTTTAGTAGTAATATTGTTGTTGAACTAGACTATGAAGTTGATTGCCTGACCATTGTCAAGATCATAACAACTTTTCATCCCATAGCTGGATGATGGAACATGGCTTGGACTACATAGATCCTCCAACACATCAGCTATTGGATCCTGTAGGGACTGGGATGACTGCCTCATTAGCTCAACTGAAATTCCATGACTTTCCCTCTTCTTATCAATCAAAATATGATTTTTCTTAAAAAACTACAATGAGTTAAAACATAATGGTAAAGAATCACTTGGAATTAACTCATAATTTGTCCCTGGATTCGAGCTCTTATCTGAGATTTGACACTCAACATTACTCAAGGGCTTCACTTTTGAATCTAAGATAGATTTATTATCACCTGTGATTTCCTCAACAATTTCATAAGAAAGTCCTCCATTCTCACTATTTGCAACTAACCTATAATTTTCTCTCAAAAATGAGGAAAAACATAAAGGTACAACTGTTGTACTTACTTGAGGACTTTCTGTCTTCTCTTTTTTTGCTATCATTTTGCATTGATAGAGATGAGATTCTTCCTCCCATGAAGGTAATGTTGGTTTCTTTGGGCCATCATCATCAATTTCGATCATATAATTTCCATTATGATGATCATACTCGAGTGATTCATTCATGAAGGGGATATCATCAAACATTCATATCATCTCTGTTGATTTCTCCATCACAATCTGATCTTGGATTTCATCGATCTCCATGTGGTGAATTGTATACGTGAATAAATCATCTTCTGGCTTGGGTTCCCAAGGGTGTATTGCAAAATGCTTGGGGACAATGATCCTTTCCTTTTCTGAAACTGATGGGACATGATGTCTTTGAATAACAAGTTTATCTTTCCTGTTAATTGTCTACATCATATATTTTACAGTGTTTTCCAGGACATCTAGTTTCACTTTTGAAGGTGTCATTCGTTCCTTTTTTTCTCTATCTTTATCTTCTTCCCTTAGCTTGGACCTTTTGTTCAGAAAGTTAGTTTCCACATCAACTGCAATCTTTTGCATTTCTTCAAGGGTTGCAGTGTTCCTTTCTCTTAATTGGAATGCCATCTCAGAATCGAAGGCATATGGGAAATGCAAGTGAGTTGATCCTGGGGGTGGCCTTATATCAGTAGGTATTGAATGGTACACCTTATTGAACCTTTATGAAAATTGATGTACTGTCTCCCTTGGATGTCTTTTCAAATGGTCATATTCTTCGAGGACGGGAAAGACATTTCTCATGATCACCCATCTATCTAGGAAAATTTTCACAAATAGATGGAAATTATCAATGCTTGCAGCTGGAAGATTCTTAAACCAAATTTTAACTTTACCTTGCAATGATAGGGTAAACATACTGATGTAGACATCATCTTCTTCCACCTCAAACAGATCAAGAAAAGCCTCAAGATTTTGGATATGCTTTTCAGCAGTGATCTTTACATTTTCTCCATCAAACCTGGGCAGATTATTGGTGTAATTGGCAAGGAGGTCATGGAGAATAGGAGGCAAATCTAGGGGCTAGGATCTGTCTGGGATTTTTGTAGGTATAGGAGGTAAAGCAAGGGGCTTATAGCTAAATAGAATTTCAACAATGGTAGGAGATAAAGCATGAGATTTGTGTCTCACTGGGATATCTACAGATATTGGAGTGTGTACCAGAGCTATAAGTAAAGGTAAAGGTTGAATCCTTTGAGGTTTTTCAGCTTGAAACTGATCATTATGAATTTTAGCAATAAATTCTTGACCAGGATTATAATATGAGAGAATATAATTACAAATAAAAGAAACAATGTCTTGAATACAATTTGAACTCGAATACCTAATCTTTCCATATTGCTTTTCCATGTTTTAGGTTCTTCCTCCAGTGGAGTCTTCCAATTGGAACTGATTTGGATATTGGAGTCGCCAGGTGAATGATCTCAACCTTCTTGTGTCTGATCACTGTCCACCATCAGTAATTAGATCTGGAACTTGAAGTGCACTACTGGAGAAAGGTCCCCAGTATGGTCGCCATTATGTTATCACTCTGTGATTTCTTAGGCTGAAGGAGAAATGACAGAGGTTACCACAGAACCACTTAGAGTCAAGGATCTATCCCTCCAAGACTCAGAGAGGGATATCTCTATATGATTTAACTTTATTCGAATTGAATAATAGGCTAGGTATGAGGATAGAAAGTTTATTTTTGAGTTTTTTGGCTGGGACATCAGAAGAGGACCATTGGGCAACATGGAGTCAAAGGTTAAAGCTAATTTTATGAATGAATAACCGAGACAAAAGGTAACCAAGCAAGGCAATCATGTCAGTGGATCCTTTGAGTTTGTGAAATGGGAAAAGAAGAAAAGATTAGTGTTCACTTCAAATGCAAAGAAGAGCTTATCCAAATTCCACATTACAATTTAACAATAAAAATTGGTATTTAAAAAATTCTACATACTCAATTTTTGTAATTCATATAAAATGATCTAAATACCCCATACCAAACACCTTATAAAACAACATAATATGTGACAGCATGTTCATCTAAATGTTAGTAATGAGCTGATTTGGAAATTGTGTTACCTCCCAATTTGATGGGTGGACTGTATTATAAAAAGTATTTAATTAATGGTAAGTTGATAATTATAGGTTCATAAATGTTCCAACCAAATTTGATGGTCAAAATGATTTCTGGTAATAAGAATTTTTTTCACAAATTTTATAAAGTTAGAGAAGTAAATGAAAGTTATTAACTAGCAATTTTTCATAAGTTTTATAAATAAGCTTAAGTGAGATAAGTAAATGAAAGATAATTACACTAAAATTAAAGTTCAATGATGTAATATAATTTTTAACTTGATCTAAAACATAATTATTTCAAAACCTGGTTCGTAGTTATTGATATGTATCTATTTCCAGTGATTGTCATGATGTGCTTTAGTTGTATACACTTATTGAATGTACGTAGTTATTAATATGTATCACATGCTTTATTTCTATATACTTAGTGAATATATGTTGTGTTAATAGTTATTGGTAAGAGTTGTTTAACTGCTCTACCGAATGAATTTTAAACAATAAAAAATAATGATTTCGTGTAAATTTGTATCATCAGATTCCAAAAAAAAAATATTGTTGATTATACAAAAATAATATCTCCCCAAAAAATCTTAGAACTTTTAGACTACAACCTTATTAATATACACTTATATATATACCAATAATATTTATAACCACATATATCCCATAAATATACACCAATACAAGTGTATACCAATAACAACTTACATTCTAGAAGTGTATATTAATAACTACTTACAATCAATAAACATACAGTAAAGCATGTGATATATATTAATAACAACTAGTGTATACTAATAAAGCATGTCAAGAGAATTATTGGAAATAGATATATATTAATAACTATGAATGACATGCTTTAATAACGATGTAGTCAATAAGTGTACTACTAGTAAAACAAGTCATTACAAGAATACACTCATATATATACCAATAATATTTATGACCACATATATCCCATAAATATACACCAATACCAGTAAGTCTATACCAATAACAACGTACATTTTAGAAGTGTATACAAATAAATGCGTACAATCAATAAAAATACATTAAAGCATGTGATACATATTAATAACAACTTAAATTCAATAAGTGTATACAATAAAGCATGTCAAAAGAATCATTGGAAATAGATATACATACATTAAAGCATGTGATACATATTAATAACAACTTAAA
>SNQJ01S0274421.1:0-11519 GCA_010110895.2 Picea sitchensis | reverse complement strand
TGCCTCCAAAGTTTCAGAGCTAGCATTATAGCTGCCAACTCTAAATCGTGAGTAGCGTAAATCTCTTCATGTTTCTTCAACTTCCTTGATGCATAAGCTATCACTCCTCCATCCTGCATTAGCATGGCCCCCAACCCTTGATTTGAGGCATCCGTGTAGACTGTGAAGTCCTTTTCCATATCCAACACTCGTAGAATTGGTGCACTAGTTAGTAACCTCTTAAACTCAATGAATGCACTATCACATTCTTCTATCCATTCATACCTGACCCCCTTGCACTGCAAAGTGGTGATGGGTTTCTCTATTTTAGAGAAACCTTCCACAAATCTCCAATAATAACCTGTTAGCCCCATGAAGCTTCTCACCTCATGGGCATTTTTTAGCACTGGCCACTCCATAATGGCCTTTACCTTTTCTGGGTCCACAAAGATTCCTTCGCCGGAAATGATATGACCTAAATAGTGAATTTCTTTCTGGAAGAAGGAACACTTCGACAACTTCCCATACAATTTGTTCTCCCAAAGGCAGGACAACACCACTCGCAAGTGTTCCTCATGTTCTCTTTCGTTCTTGGAATAGATGAGGATGTCATCTAGAAAGACTTGTACAAAACGGTCTAAGTACTTCCAGAATACGTCGTTCATGAGGCTCATGAATACTGCTGGTGCATTGGTCGATCCAAAAGGTACTACAATGAACTCGTAATCTCCAAACCGGGTTCGAAAGGAAGTTTTAGGAATATCGCCTTCCTTAATCCTTAACTGGTGATACCTTGATCGCAAATCGATCTTTGAGAATACCGCTGCTCCTTTCATTTGATCAAAGAGGTCATATATTCGTGGCATTGGGTACCTATTTTTCACTGTAGCATGGTTCAAGTCCCTGTAATCTATACACAATCGTAAGGAACCATCCTTATTCTTTACAAAAATTACTGGTGCACCCCAAGGTGAGACACTGGGCATTATTAGCCCTAAGTCCAGTAACTCTTTCAATTGCATTTGCAACTCACAAAGTTTCGGTTCTGTCATCTGGTACAGAGTCTTGGAAATTGGTTCTACACTAGGTTTTAGCTCAATAGTAAAATCAAGCTCCCTCTCAGGAGGTAACCCTGGTAACTCGTTCGGGAAAACATCCTTAAATTCTGACAATACCGGGTATTGATCCAAGGAGGGTCCCTTCCTTTTATTCACTGCTTCCACTACATATAGTCGACACCCTTGCCTCAACCATCGCTTAACCTTCATAGTTAAGATAAAGCATAATGACACCTTTCTCCACACACCCTGGATCTCTACTGGTCTTCCTTCATCGTCGACACAAAGAACCCTTTTTGCGAAACAATCTACCAAAGCTCGATGAGCTTCTAACCAATCCATTCCAATGATTAGGTCATACTCCCTGAGAGCAGTGACGTATACCTTCAACCTGGTAGTACACACTCCCAGGTCTACTATACAATTATCAATGCTAGGTCCTACCGCTTGTTTTTCCCCCGAAGCCATCTCGACTTGTTTAAAGTCATCATGCTTGTAGGCTTCCAACCCACTCTTTTCTAATGCAGATGGTGAAATGAAACTATCTGTCGCACCAGAATCAAATAAAATCTTAACATTGATATGATTTAGCGTACCTGATGACTCCACCACTATGGATTGATGTTCGGCCTGGCGATTATTAACCACTGCGTAAATCTGGTGGTTGCTACTTGCTCTTCCCATCGAGTCCTTTCCTTCTCTATGCACAAATCCTAATTGTAACTCTGGACAGTCACGTTGGTAATGGGGTCCTCCACATCCCCAACATGTAACATGAGATTGAACCTGTGCACTGTTCTATGACTGTCTTTGAAATGAGCTCCTTCCCCTGGAACCCCTGCCCCTACTAGTTGCTCCCTGAGATGGTCGTGGAACTGCTTGCATCGTCGGTGATGAACGAGATGCTTCAGTCGCTGCCATTGAAAACCCTGCGCCTACTATCCTTGGTGCGACTCTATTACCATATGGAGGTGTCCTTGAGCCCCCTCCCATGGGAAATGTCCTAGGGGCCTTCCCCACGAATCCAGGACGATGCAGAAAGGTCAGTCTCATACCTCCGGTTAAGTTCATGTGTTCCTCTGCATAACACACATTTTCCATAGCTTCTGCTACTGAAGACAGTTTCCACATCTGCACCATAGCCCTTATCTTAGGGTTCAACCCATAGACAAAGCGTTCTTCATGTTGTTGCTCATTATCCATATACGAAACATATTTGACCAATTCCATAAACCTGATCTCATATTCTTCTACGGTCCTGTTTCCCTATACTAGAGCATGAAATGCTCCTACCTTCTATTCCTCATAGTAAGCTAGCAGATATTTCCTTTGGAACCTCTCCTTGAAAAATTCCCAAGATACGGTGTCCGGGGTAAGATGCAGTTGCCTTTCCAGGTTTCCCCACCAGTTCAGGGCACTGTCTCTCAACTGAAAAATTGCTATATTTGCCTTTGAAGTGGATGCATAGTCCCTTAAGGAAAAACACTTTGTCATGCCTTCCAACCATGCCTCGGCACATTCACTGGTGCGACCCCCGACAAACTCCGAAAGTTTGATCTTCTGCAGTTCTCTAGTGATGTCTTCGGGTGGAGGTCCTCCCCTTGAATCCCTCGACGCTTCAGGTTTACCCGTTCTAGATGGTGGGGGTTCCACTTCAATCCCTGTTGGTTGATGCCCCTTTAAAGTCTCATTTATGGCCTCCAAAGAGCGCAGTATGAGAGCTAGTTCAGGCGATGGTGGCAGTGGTGCTGGTGGTGTTTGCGGTGTCTACGTCGATGCCCCTCTCCCTTGATTTCCTCGAGTCCTAACCATCATGTATTACTTAACCTGCATCAACCAAAGTTATCAGGGTGAGTTCAAGGATGTTTCACATTTGCACAACTTAACTAGAAAACAGGGTTAGGCGTAAGTTTTTTTTTACTTGCCTGTAAACATACATTACTCTCTTTAGGGGAGGTGGCTAGGTTGGGGTTTAAGCGTCTAAGCTTGATGTCTTTGCTAAGAAAACTATTGACCCTCTCGCTCGGTAGTTACGCTAGCACTGTACCCCTCTCGCCTATTCCTCTAACTTACCTTCCTAGTGTGCATGGAAACCCTCCCGTTTATCCTGGTCTAAGTCCTTTAAAATTTTCGTTTAAAACTAATTAACGTGATTTCTAATCATAATTTATCATTAACATTGATCACTCACTTAGTTAATTAATCATTCTAATTTATTAGTTACTAATAATTTAATCACCTTAAGTAGTTTTAAATTTAAGCATGAATTTAGATCATTAATTTAAATATAATTTAAACACAATTTTAAATATAAATAAATTTAAAATATTTAAAAATTAAACTATTTAATTAAAGCATAGATTTTAAACATAAATTGAATGATGTTTAACAAAAATGTTTAACATAAATTTAATAATTTAAAAAAAAATGTTTAACATAAATTTAATAATATTTAACAAAAATTGGAATATGTAAAAACAAAATTTAAATGATTAATTTAACGAATATTTATAAATATAAAAATAAAAATAAAAAAATATAACAAAATGCAATTTAATAAATATATTTTTTTTAACAAAAATCAAAATAATTAAAAAACAATGCTGGCACGCATGGATTCCATGTGCCCGCCTTGCTTCCTCCAGCGCTCTCCTTACCTAAACCCTAACCCTTATCGCCGTAACCCTAATTTCTCTTTTTCTCAATCTTTTCTTCTTGCGAGGTCCCTGGCTACACGGTCGGCCGCCATGGCCTTCTCTCATGGCTTCTCCTCCTTGTTGTCTGGGTGTTTGGTTTCTAGCTGGCAGAGGTGCTACGTTGGTGCATGGCACTTGCATGAGCTCTCCTCCTTCATGGCTTGTGCTGAGTTGGGTTTTGGCCGCTTGGTTACTTGGGCGCCGACTTGTATGTGGTGTCTATGTAAAGGCCTGCAGGCTACATTTTTTTTTTTATCTCGGCTAGGCCTGTGTAACAGTGTAAGAGAGCATGAAATGCCATGGGAGGATCAAACGACATCCACGCCGTGTAGAACTCTGCGTTGGCTTTGTAGGGAATTTTTTTTTGAAAATGCCTAATAATTTTTGCAGGCAGTTTTATCCCTCTTCCGTCATTGGCTTGTGGCTTTCTTGCAGTTGGACAAGGCTCTCTTATAGGCTTCTGCACCAAGGTTTTGTTCTTGACATTTGGCGTGTTGAGAAAAGAATGCCCATTGTGGGATCTTCATCGTGGCTTGGCATTTGGTCTTGGGCATTGGATTTTGTGTTTTTGGTTTTGGCCGATCCTTGGTTTTTTTTTTACTCTTGAATAGTCTTTTGGTGTCCATTACTGTTGTAGGAACTGACAATAAATTTGTTTGCAGGTCGCATGGATATGGAGAGGGAGATAAGTCTTTCTATATATATACTTTTTTTTTTTAACTCTGTTGTGCACACTATGCTCCCTTGCGACTTGGCACTTGATCTTGGGCGTTGGTATTTGTATGGATTAGTGGTTGTCCATGCTTGTGACTTGGAGACTGGGCCGTCAAGTTTTTATTTGCTAATTTGTGTTATTTTGCAGGTGCTTGGTTGGGTTATTTTGTAGGTGATTTGCTTGACGCGTAGTGCACAGTGCTTGACTCATGGCTGGGTTATTTAATTTTCTATTTGGAAGGTCTGGGTTCCATTCCCATCGACCACCATATTCTACGACTCTTTTTTTTTATATAAATATTATTATTTTTTTTACTTACTGTAAAAACTAATGGGCATCTAACATCCATTCTGCTAGTGAACTTGTTGCATAAATCCAATCCGAATATTTGCTCAACTATCTTCATTTCTCAACTGCAATGTTGATTCCATTTGGAAATCTTATCTCATCCTCATTCAGATAATTTGGCTCGTTTCATAGATTGGTGTGTGGATTAGTGTGTATTTTATCATAATGAGTTGGTATTCCTGGTGGACAGGCTCCCTGGTCCCGAGTGGGGTAAGTGTTTTAGTTTATATCTACCCATCTATTTCAATGTCAATTTATTGGTACTTGAAAGTCTGTAAAACACGGGTTGGTATTCCTGGTGGACAGGCTCCCTGAAAGTCTGATAAACATGGGTAACCCGTTTTTTTTTGTTTGGGATTTTTGTATTCTTTCTTCACTCTAATGCAGTTGTTCAGATTGGGGAAATTAATGAATAGCAGGATTACAGTATTCTTTCTTCTCATTTTTCCTCTGTGAATTGTGCTTCATACTTTTATTATTGAATTACTTGGATTGCAGATATGTTTGCTTGTTGTGCTCGTCAACAACAAAGTGCCCAAGAACGAGTGTCTCTATTGAGTTCTGAAAATATTTCACATCGCGCAATCCTCTGAGAGTTCCCATGACCGTCGCCCCTCTGCTACTACTGATACCCAACATGCCTATTGCAATCACACACAACACGAATACACCAAACGAGTCTGTCTGCCTTCTGCTCTGCATCCTTCCGTTTTCTCCCTTACTCCTCATATTTATTTATTTTTTTATCTATGGCACTAGGGTTTGTGTATTGTGTTCACTCTATGGTCATATGATGCTGTGTGCTAAGTAAGTGCACAAGCTTGGGGCTCGGAGCTAGGCCTACATAGTGAAAGAAACATGGACCTGTGGGCTCTTTGCCTTGCACCTCGTGTTTGGTCTTGGGCGTTGATCTGGTGTTGTGATTTGTATTCTCATGGACATGTGTTGTGTGTTGGTGTAGGTGTGCTTAACAATTGTGGACTGGAGAATGGCCTTCGGGCTCAAAATTTTATTTTATTTATATATATATATATATTTTTTACATCAATTATTATTGGTTGTGTTTGCGGCTTCAGGTCGCGTGGATTTGACACTCGATTTTATGCTTAAAGGAGATCAGTGGCTCATGAGCTTGATATGTTCCCATTTATGGCTTGGCACTTGATGCATGTTGTCTGGTGCACTGGAATTTGGATCTCGTTTAGACTTACATAACTTGTGCGCAAACACAACACTTCACGCAGAAATGTGTAAAAGAGAGGGCTTGTATTGTTCTGGTGGGTATTTTTTTTTTGCTGAAATAAAAGGGAATACTCCCAATGATTATAATTAAATTTTGTTTCAGCCTTGTCTGAAATATAATGGCTGAAACCTTTAATTGTGAGGGGGCTTTGTTATCTTTCTTTGTGTGTTGGTGTAGCTGTGCTTAACAATTGTGGACTGGAGAATGGCCTTCGGGCTCAAAATTTTATTTTATTTATATATATATATATATTTTTACACTATTATTGGTTGTGTTTCATACTTCAGTCATGGATTTGACACTGATTTTATGTTTTTCAAAGGAGATCACTGGCTCATGAGCTTGATATGTCTCCATTTATGGCTTGCACTTGATGCATGTTGTCTCCAAGTAATCGGAATTTGATCCTCGCTAGACTTTACATAACTTCAGCAAACACAACACTTCACTAAATGTGTAAAAGAGAGGGCTTTGTATTGTTCGGTGGGTATTTTTTTCATTTAAATAAAAGGGAATAATTCCAATGATTATAATTAAATTTTTTTTCAGCCTTGTCTGAAATATAATGGCTGAAACCTTTAATTGTGAGGGGGCTTTGTTATCTTTCTTTTGTGCATAATATATATATATATATATATATATATATATATATATATATATATATATATATATATATATATATATATATATATAATATTTATGTCTATGTGTGCTAAAACAATTTCTCGAGATGTATTTATATTTATATTTATATTTCATGTAAAAAAATAATTGCATGCTTGGCTTGTAGGTTAGGTGGCGCTGGAGCTGGAGCTTGGATTTTCATCTACTTAAAGGGTTTCGTGGTGGCTTTTTAATTTCTTTGTTGGAACAATTCCATTCCCTAACCGTCCTTCATACATGTAGAGGTGGTGGCCCCGGGTCCAAGTTTTTAAACTAGTGTTTTGATACCATGTGTAAGGCCTCTATCCCCACAGAACCTTATAAAACACAAGCTAAAAAAATGAATAAAACAAATTAAATCCCCGCATAATTTAATCATAACTTATAATCATTTATTATTCAACATAAATTAGATTTATTAACAGCATGAAAATAAGCTTACGTAACAACCATAACAATTCACATATTTATAAAAATACATAAATAAACATACCTCTGCTTACAAATCCCCCATCTCTATTGTCCTTCACGCTTGCCCAAGACTCGCCTAAAACCTAATCTTCCTCCTACCTAGGAACAGATCCTGCTCCGTTCTAGTCTAAGATTCCTCGCGGGAGGATTCCTCGCCCCTGAGCCCAAAAAATCCCAACAACCTAGTGCACCCCCATAATGGGCCACCTAAACTCCAAACCATAAAATATCCAACAGAAAATACAGTCTTCTCCTGCAATAATGCTCCTCTCCCCAAAGTTTCATAATCCTCTCCTAAGGACTCTCCCTCATATCCTTCCCCATTCAATCGCCTCCTCCTTCATTTAATGCCACCCACCTTATCCCTCCATTTGCTACCTTATCCCTCCATTCAATACTCCTATCCCTATCATATAATGAATTTTATATTGATTTAAAAAAATTATTATTAAGCTCTTTAATTCACAATTAAACCTTAATGAGTTAATTAATTAATTAATTAATCAACATATATAAACAATTAATACTAATGAATAATTAATTAATATTATTAATAAACAATCATTGTTTTAATTAAAATATATTAGGACAATTAAATAATTAATTATACCATAAACCCAAGTTTAACTAGGGTTGTTACAAACTCATTCATAGTTTTGTTGGGGAAAATTAGGCATGTCTAGAAAATTAGACCATAACATTTGCCTTTGGGAGTCAAATTGATGATGGAAACAAGTGGTGTGTCAAATACTCAAATATGAGTCCAAAAACCATCCCATATCAGCAAGGCATGTGAATAGTCCGCCTACACCATGATGATATAAAATGAATGAGCTTCTTGTGTCAACCAATTTGTGTACTTTGAAAGAAAATAGGGTTTTATGGTTTACACGATGAATTTATGATGGAAACAAGTGGGTGTGTGAGTCAAATTTGAGTCCGTAAACCCTCCCATATCATTAAGGCATACAAATAGTCTATCCATGTAAAATTTCAAGCAGGCATACAAAAACAATTTGAAAAAAATTTCAACGCTGGACCCATTCACATTGTGTCAATGTCTATGTCTAGTCCTAAGACAATGTATTTTCATTGTTCCTTTAAAATCTGCTCGACAAGAACACTCATTCCACATCTGCTGGTTGTGGAGCCTGTTTATTTTCTTGATTCAGAGGTCTTTTTACTTTCAGTCAGGTCATTCCCATGAAGTATTTACACCCCGTGGCATGTGTACACTTTCCAAGCGTGGGAGTGTGTAGGGGGGTACCGGGTCCAGGGGTCCGGCACAGCCCTCATCTGGGGTTCAGGGAGAAGCCCCAAAGAAAAAATTTCCCTTGTAATGTATATTGTATTTTCATTGTAAATCGACCGCTCATTATAAGGTCGCATCTAACTAAGAGAAATTATGTTAGGTTTTTCCCTAGAAGGCAACACTCTTTGATGAGGGAAATGTATCAGAAGCTATGATTGATGGAGAATATTGCATTCTAATATAGGAGACCGTGGAGAAAAAGAAGATGAAGTTACAACGCGTTTGTTGTAGGTTGTATCCCTTTCGATGCCTGGATAATAATAAAGGAAGGACCGACAATTTCTTCCTCAACGGACGTAGCCCACCTGCGAACCACGAACCCTGTCTCTATCAGACAGGTATCTTTGTGTTTTGTTTCCCAAGATTTGTTTTATTTTATTGCTCCACCTGTCCCTGCTTTTCAGCAATTTGTATCGAGTGAAAGGTAACCGCAGAGGGTTCCCGTCCGAGGGAGCAATGTCGAAAGATGGAAAGTTTAGGGTCTAGAAATTAATGGCCAAAACTACCGCCATGTAAGATGCGCATAAAGACTATTTATATCGTAAGGATCTATTCCTACCATCGGGCGTACGTAAAAGAAGCCGAATGCCATTTAAGGATGAAGAATGGGAGATTCTTGACATAAAGGCTCTAGGAACGACACGGCTGAGCCCTGGCAAAATGTCCGCGGCTTTCAATATTTCCAAAGAAAAGACAACAAAAGGGTTTACGGACACATTGGCCAAATTGTATAAAACCCTCTACCAATAATAATAAGGTATTTCTAATGAAGAGATTATTTAATATGAAGATGTCTAAGGTGGGTCAATACAGGCATCATTTAAATGATTTTAATACTGCTACTAATCAACTAAGTTCAGAAAGGGCTTTGATGATGAGGTCAAGGCTCTTCTAATCTTGTGCTCATTTCCGTAAAGATGGAATGGTTTGGTCATGGTTGTAAGTAACTCGCCTCCGGTTCAAATACTTTAAAAATTTGATGATGTTGTTGGTATTAACCTTAGTGAGGAAATGCGAAGGAAAAAAACATGTGAGACATCAAGTAATACGTTGAACATGGAGAATAGGGGAAGAAAAAAGATAGAGGAAAGGGTTTCAAGAACAGTGGGAATTCTAGGAAGGAAGATCCAAATCCGCGACTTGGAAAGATGAGGCCGAATTGTGGGAAGAAAGGACATCCAAGAAAGATCAGAGCTCCAAAGAAACAAAGAGATGGATAGCAGAGAGAAATCGAAGCAAATGTAACAAGTGATGTGTTACAAGATGCTTTGATTCTTCCAGATAATATTTTTGAGTCTTGGTAGTAGATTCAGGGCTTCATTTCATGCCACATCCCATAGGAAACACTTTCTAGATTATGTTCAAGGTGATTTTGACAAGTTCATTTAAGGACGATGCACCATGCAAAATTGTTGAAATGGAAAGGTAAAAATAAAGCAACGCAATGGAAACCAATGGTTGTTGAAAGAGGTAAGATTACGTTCCGGATTTAAGGAAAAATCTAATTTCAATAGGAAGTTGGCAAGTGAAGGTTGTATATCCATATTTACGTGATAAGACGGAAGGTCATCAAAGGATCATTGGTGATAGCTAAAGGAGAAGGTAGGTACATTGTATTTATATGTAAAATTGTAATAATCGGGACTCTTTATCTCTTTAGCTTCTATAGGAGTGGATACAACATTGTGGCATCATATGCTTGGACACTTTAGTGAGAAGGGGATGCGTGATACTTCAAAATAAATTTGTTGCCGATCTTAAACAAATTGATTCGGACTTCGCGGAGCATTGTGTTTTATGGAAACATAAGAGAGTCATATTTATGAGAGTCGAAAAAGTAAAGAAGAGTGAAAGGTTAGATCTTGTGCATACAAATGTATGGGGACTAGAATTGTATCATCCTTGGTGGCTCTCATTATTATATTACTTTTATTGATGATGCAACTAGAAAAACTTGGGTTTATTGCATTCGACAAAAAATGGATGTTTTTGATACTTTTAAGAAATGGAAAGCTTTGGTTGAGGATGATACATGAAAAAAGGTTGAAGTGTCTCAGATCAGATAATGGAGGTGAATATTGCAGCAAGGAGTTTGATGATTACTGTTCATACCATGGGATTCGTACACAATTCCAAGAACACCACAAGAAAATGGTGTGTCAGAAAGGATGAATAGGACAATCATGGAGTGTGCAAGGAGTATGAGATTGCATGCTGGTTTGCCCTTATAGTTTTGGGAAGATTCTATAGATACTGCTGTTTACTTAATAAACAGAGGACCTTCAAGCTCTTTGGATGCTATAATTCCAGAGGAGGAATGGACAGGAAAAAAGGTAAACTATTCCTTTTTGGAAACTTTCGGTTGTCAAGCATTTGTCCATATTGATAAAGAAAATAGAACAAAGCTTGACGCAAAATCCAAGAAGTGTACCTTTATTGGATATGGTGTTAATGATTTTGGTTATCGCTTATGGTATTATGAAAATGACAAAATCATTAGGAGTAGAGATGTCATATTCAATGAGAAGGTCATGTACAAAGATAAGTTGCAGGGAAAGAAACAGGAAAAAAAAAAACAAGAATACACAGTGCTTGATGAGATCACTGAAAAAGAAATTCCAAAGGAAATAGAAAATCAAAATGTAAAACAACAAGAGCAACAGGTACCTCAAACACCTGCAAGTGTTGTTAGAAAATCTACCAAGTTAAGTATACCCCCTGAATGACAATCTCCTTCATTGTATTATTTATTGTTCACTGATTCTGGTGAACCAGAATGTTATGAAGAGGCAATGCAGGTAGACACCAAAAGGAAGTGGAAGAAAGGCATAAAAGAGGAGATTCCTTGGTAAATAACCATACTTGGGACTTGGTTCAGTTGCCTGCAGGAGAAAGAGAATTGCAGAATAAATGGGTTTACAAGTTGAAGGAAGAAGATGGAGGAGAAAAGCGGTACAAGGCTAGACTTGTTGTAAAGGGGTTTTCACAAAAGAAAGGTATAGATTTTGATGAAATATTTTCTCCTGTTGTTAAA
>SNQJ01S0274420.1:0-11519 GCA_010110895.2 Picea sitchensis | reverse complement strand
TATGCCACCTTCTTCTTGACCACTTTCCTTCTCTTCTTTGAGCTCTTTCCCCCTTGAGACACCACATTGAGATCCTTCTCTTTGTTTCCACCACTAAGTGTCTCTAAATCCAGGTTAGCACCTACAAATTGTATGCCTTTTACATGCCCATTCGATGGCATGAGAAATTTTTTTCCATAGGCTTGTGTTGACATCACCCCACATTCTAGTTCAAATTCGTCCCAATTATTTGAGGGAGCTAATAAGTGATTACTAGAGTTTGTAGAATGGGGAAACCTAACCTCAAATTTTAATGAAGAAAAACCTTTATCTCAACCTTGTGGTTGGGATACCCTCCTCATATGACACAATCAAGTCTACAATACTATTCTTAAATGCATCTCCTTCCAAGTTTCTGACAACATGTCAATGGTCATAGCTTGAGACCATTGGATCAGTCTTTGGTCTTGTGGATTTGAAACTTGAATCATAATTATATCTCATGTGATCCAATGGAGGCTATAGGTCACCTATTCTATATGCTAATTCCTTAGAATGGGCCTTCTAAGAATTTGTGTTGTACAAGGTGCATTTTCATGGATCTCTCCTAAGAACTTGTATTGTGAGGCATGTAAGATTACTCTTCAGCAAACATAAAAAGGTGTAAAGAACCCAAGAATTATAACATCAACAAATCCTCCAATTTTTCACTTTTGAAAGGTGTCTTTACATTCATCCAACCAAAAGTTATTTGGGTTTCATCTTTGAATCCACAATACTACTTTTGGAAATTTTAGCACACTAATTTATGCAATACATCCATTGACAAACAAAATGCTTGCTAAATATGGAACTGGACTAGAATGCCTTTTACAAGAAAAGACAAAAAGAAATTAATAACAAAGAAAAATATAGATCAATTATAAACCATCAAAACACAAAGTCAAAGACTATTCCAAGGCACCTACAAAATATGATAAGGTGAAATGACTTACTTATAAAGCCAAAGAGCTGTTGGGAAACCTATTTGCATAATTCCATTTGGAGGATCTGATCCATAGAGTAACCGCATACTACAAATTTCAGCAAGGGAAGCTATAAGTGTCTGTCATCTCAAACAAAAAGAAAAATACAACCTCATAAAGAGCCAGGAAAATCGAAATCAATTTATCACATTAACTAATGTATTTGTCCATCCCTACATAAAACCTCATCGAATAGATGAAACTTAAAGATAAGAATGACTTCAAACTAAGCACCTTTAGTTTCCACCAAAATATGATTGGAAATAACATAAATGGTATCATTCAGCACTATTGGAAATATCAAGAATATTTTGATCAAAAAATTTAAATGGAGTGTATAAGATGGAAAACAAAACCATATAGAGTATTTTAGAAATATGAGATGCACATAGATAATCCACACAGAAAAAGGATGTTAATCACATAAACTCATGTAAATCCTGAAAGCCTTTTCATCTAACTTTCAATCTTCTAGTTTTTCATCGATGCCCACTCTTTGAATTAAGGAAATACAAATCAAAGTTACTAGAATAGTGAGTTTGTAAAAGGTACCAACTAAAAAAAAGTGGAGGTGCGTTAATAACAGAGAATGGAATATAAAGTCTGTAGTTTGCCAAACCTTAATGGGTGTACAATAATGACAATACATCATAAACAATGGAATTCAAAAGGTATCCATAAACAAGCAAATCATCCACAATAAGGGTTAGAATACTACAACAAAGTAACTGTTGGGGGGGAACTTGCTTCATCATTCATGTCAGCAAGAAGAAAGAAAACGGGCAAGATGTTTGGGCTGCCACAAAAATAAGCCAGTCAATGGCAGACAATAGAAAAATAGACATGCTCTTCACCAATTCTCCCATTTCATAGAGCAAAAATAAATAAAAACAATTGGAATAAATCCAAAAAGAACCTACCAATAATCTAAACCCGCTAATAAATTAAATACAAAACTTACAGGCCTTATTCCATTGGATGCAAAGTGTCTTGAAACAATTGTTTCTACAACTGCCTGCAAAAGAGAACAAATATATGCCTATAAGGTAGAAATCATGAATCTTGACAGCAGTAAAAAAAATATAGCAATTTCCAAGGATCCTTTAGAGACGACATCATAACAGCTGTGTAAGCTTGATTGTTATAGACTAACAATGCTTGCAGGAGTGTCGCTGTAGAAAACATGATCCAATATCCTAATTCAAGCACTCTAAAAGATGATAAAGACCAAAAATCCAACAGAAATAATAATGCAGAAATCAAAACAGTAGCAGGGAAAATAAAAATCAACTTAGAAAGTGGAAATCAAAGTGTTGTAAAGCAGAAAAGAAGCACAAAATTTGAAAGCAGAGCTAAACTACTACTATACAGAAGAATACCATTAGCGAAAGATCTTTCACGTTGGCCCCTTGCAATATTTCAAATGAGGACTTCTAATTGTGTGGGAAAACCATTGTCTTTGTAATTCTTTTAAAGTTTATGAGTTAGTGTTCAAGACAAAAGTAATCTGGAAATGGCTTAACACTCGAAATCATGTTGTAGCTATCATCCCTTTGATGGATACGATTAGATCGTCAAGATAAGCATGGATACTGACTGACTCATCCAAGGTTATGTGTATAGGCCTTCTCAAGGCGATACTTGTATCAAATAAGTCAGAGGACAGGCAATTGTAAGACATAGTATCGCAATTAGTAATGAAAGTGGTTTTGTGATAATTTTCCCCTTCCACCTTGATTTTATTGTAACCCAAGAAACTCTCAAGTAAAGGCTCCAAGTATAACTCTACGATCTGTTGTTGAAGCATTCCCATATTGAAAGGAGGGAAAGGATTTCTTATAATTGCTTGATAGAAAGTTCGAAGACTAGCTCAGGTCCTAAAATTATCAGGGGTCTTCGAAGCAGGTTCCCAATTTGAAACCCCTTCATGGTGGACTGAAAAAAACAATTCAGTCCTTAAGAAATCTCCCAACTCCCTTTGGAAGGTTTCTTTCAATGCAGAGTTAACAAGTTTTTGTTTTTGCCTAGCTGTTTTCATAGTACGTTGAACCATACCTAGATCAAAACCATGAAGATCCACATTAAACCAAGCAAAAAACTTTTGAAGTCCACCAAGTAACCCAACATACCTCATCTCTTCTTTATCAGGACCATGGACATTTATTTTAACGTTCATTGAAGATCCAGGTGTCCTATTTTTTATGGAGATGGCTTCAACTACCTTCAGTTGCAACTACTCCTCTTCCTGTTTTTCTTTGTTGCCTCCAGTACTCAAGGAAAACAAACTCCCGAGAGGATTCAAGCCTTCATGAGTTCCATTATTTCCTACAGATATAGTCTCCTCAGGCTTGAGGGGTTCATTTTGAATGACTGCACAACTGCTTTCATTGTTATGGATGACCTTCCATAATTCTTCGTTTTCATAAATGTATGAACGATGTAGAGATTGGAAAGCACAATCAAGCTAGTGAGGCAAGAGTTTTTGAGTAGGAGAGGTTTTGAAAACAACTAATCGATCTATAGTTTTGTATCCATAGTTCTTGATCCCTCATATAAGTCACCACCATTTTTACCCTAGAAAAATTTCCCTAGGGACCCATTCCTTGGATATGACCAAACATCCTCTCCCTACGTTTCATCATCTGTATAGTCCACTACTTGGAAGTCTCCATCCATGTTGTGGAATATGTAAACTTGCAGAAACTCATACATTCCAACTTCATCCACTTGACTTCCCCATTATCACACAATGTATTGAATCCCAGGGACATGTTGAGAACAAGCCATCAAATCCCTCTAGCTTTGCATCTATCTTATCCTTTGACTTTCTAAAACTCCTTAGCCTTCAAGAATATACTCTGTTCGTAACCATCATTTGATAAGGTAACTATACCGATGGATGGATTTCAAAGGACAATGATCAAACAAAAAATCATAAATTCACCTTGAGGACATGGTTGTCACAAGAAGAAACTTTGTTTTAAGTGTGATAGTGATGGGGATTTTGCACTGAATGTTGGCATTGTTAATGATGGTGTAGAAGAGTATTGCACATGTTTGGATGAACAACCTATGGAGCATGTTTGTTGTCACCTTTACACATTACCCTGGAGTAAATGGGTGCTCGAAAATATAGGGTGCCTTTCAACTTTTGGATGCCTACCTTATCATATTGTAAATGAAATAAAACTTAACAACTTGTGCAAAATATTCCATTTGAAGCATTGTTCTCTACAATTGAGAGTCTTTGGTCATCTTTGCAAGTTGTTTCATCTCCATCAAATTGTCATGCTCATTGTTTTCTATTGCTCTCTATACTTGAGAGTCCATTCTCATTTTCGTAAGTCATCATCTCGATTTGAATGTGATGTTGTCCATGATTCAATTGCTCAAATAAATTTAGAGGATCTATATGACAATCATTTATGTTAGATAAAGGAAGAATACATATATACAAGAATTATTGATAAGGTGTATATTAAAATTGGAGGCATCTTTGCATTATTATTGACATTTTTATTCCTGAGTTCACTTTTCTTGTTAGTATTCTCACAACCCTTTTTGATGTGAAAAATAGATTTTATCCCCTTAATATCGAATTTCCAAAAATCTAACAAAAGAGGACTATAACTATATGGGTCCACCTCTAACCACCAAGGTATTTGTGTAATCAATCAGGATGCTCATTGGTTCACTAGGTAGGTGGCCTAGTTACATGTTATGTCTAGCACTTATTATTCCGTGCACACAAGTTTATATGTTCTTCTCCTTCAACAAATATTGAACTATCCTTTGGTTCTCCATTAGGGAACCATCACCCTAGCGATGAAAATGGTATTCAGTTAGAAAATTGTGCATGCTAAGAAACTCCTTTTGAAGTTACCCATGTCAAAAGATTGTGTTTAAGAAGCTACCATTTAAGAATCCAATCAAAACAACTAGTCATCACCAGTGTAAACACCAACCTATTCTACCTCAATATCATGGATGATGATACTATTTTCATCTTTTGTTGTATCCCCTTTAACTAAAACTCAACAATATGAAGTCTGCAATTCCAAGCAACATGCCTTGACTTTCCACAATAATGACGTGCCTTTTCATTAATTGTGCTAGCCAATTATTTAGTACTTTTATTGTTTGTTCTACATTTTCGGAAGAAAAAAAACATGATCTATTATTTCATCATCTTCAATAGTTGATTTTTCCTCCACAATGACATTTGAAATAACAGATTCTAAACTGTGTTAAATATTTGCCTAAATGTAAATAATACATTGTATTTAGGGGAAAAACCCTTTAATAGTACATCGTAAGTTACATATTCATCCTATAATTGACTCAAACGTTTTTTAACTATGATAACGATGATCTCAAATTGTTTGTGCCCCAAAATATTTTAGTTATTTGACATTTTTAGATCAAAGAGCTCTGTTAACAAAAAAAATTGTGTTATATTCCTTCCTACCTACCAGTGTTTCTAAGGAATCCAAGAGCTCTTTACCAGACTTTATTAGATCCAGGTGATGAGCATGGGTATTTGATAGGGAACCTAATAAGCAAATTTTCCCCATTACACTTAATTTTCCATTCAAATACTTTGTTTATCCTTTGTTGTTTTTCTATACACAGTTTGAAAAATTTCGAGACAATTCTTTCCATTAAGCATAATCGAAGTTTTAGTTTCCAGATGTGAAAATTTTACCTATAAAACTTTGCAACAGATGGATGCATATTTAAGAAAACATGTTTTGCAAATGAAAATATATTTGTTTTTGAATATTACGATTGTCATTGACCTATCTTATTAACATGGAGTACTCGTGTGGATTGTTAGTGGATATTTTTGCATCCATCAAAATCACCATTGAATAATTGAGCATGTGCTTCCATTAAAGGTGTAGATGTTGGTAACATGCTTATTTTAAAATATATTGATGTTTTGTTTCTTCCATGTTTTACTAATACTCTCACAGACATCATTGATAGATGTGAATCAAAATTCTACTTCAAAATTTCCAAGTTGATGAGATTATGTTTCCTTCTAGTTATTGTATACTTCGCAGTATTATGTTAGCTCAATATTGTCATTTCTAGATTCATTGGGTGCTCATTGAAATAATAGTTCATCATTGGTATGTTTCTGAATTGAGTATGGGATATGTGGTGCTCATCAAAATTATATGCCTTTTACTTGCCCATTCGATGGCATGAGAAACATTTTCCCATAGGCCTGTGTTGACATCACCCCACATTCTAGTTCAACTTCGTCCCAATTATTTGAGGGAGCTAATAAGTGATTACCAGACTTTGTAGAATGGGGAAACCTAACCTTATCTCAACCTTGTGGTTCGGATACCCTGCTCATATGACACAATCAAGTCTACAATACTATTCTTGAATGCATCTCCTTCCAAGTTTCTGACAACATGTCAACTATCATAGCTTGAGACCGTTGGATCAGTCTTTGGTCTTCTGGATTTGGAACTTGAATCATAATTATATCTCATGTGATCCAATGGAGGCTATAGGTCACCTATTCTACCCACTTTTGATTCTATATCCATATTTCTTGATCCCTCATCTAAATCACCACCATTTTTACCCTAGAAAAATTTCCCTAGGGACCCATTCCTTGGATATGACCAAACATCTTCTCCCTACGTTTCATCAACTGTATAGTCCACTACTTGGAAGTCTTCATCCATGCCGTGGAAGATGTAAATTTGAAGAAACTCATACATTCCAACTTCATCCATCCAACTTCCCCATTAGCACACAATGTATTCAATCCTAGGGACATGTTGAGAACAAGCCATCAAATCCCTCTAGCTTTGCATCTATCTTATCCTTTGACTTGCTAAAACTCCTTAGCATTCAAGAATATACTCTATTGGTAACCATAGTTTGAGAAGGTAACTAGAACTATGGATGGATTTCAAAGGACAAAATCATCCCACCATGGGGAAATCTATCACGTGTTAGTTTTCCCTCTTGCACAAGCAGGAGTGCATCTCAAACAACATCATCCCATCGTTGGGGAAAGCTATCGTGTGATAGATTTACCTATAGGATATCTTTCCCTCTTACATAAGAAGGAGATCATCTCAGACATCATCCCATAGTGGTGGAAAGATACCATGTGCTGGCTTTCCCTCTTGCACAAGCATGGGCTCATATCGAACAACATCCACCCACCATCAGGGAAAGCTAGCATGTGCTAGCTTTCCCCCTTGCACAAGCACGAACTCATTTCGAACAACATGATCCCATTGTGGGGGAAAGGTAGTGTGTGCTAGATTTCCCCCTTGCACAAGCATGAGCTCATTTCGAACAACATGATCCCATTGTGGGGGAAAGGTAGTGTGTGCTAGCTTTCCCACTTGCACAAGAATGATCTCATATCGGACAAACATCATCCCAATCTGGGGGAAAGCTAGCACGTGCTAGATTTTCCTCTTGCACAAGCACAAGCTCATCTTAGACAACATCATCCCACCATGGGGGAAAGGTAGTTCATGCTAGCTTTCCCTCTTGCACAAGAACGAGCTCATCTCAGACAAAATCATCCCACCATGGGGGAAAGCTAGCATGTGCTCGCTTTCCCTCTTGCACAATCACGAGCTCATCTCAGTCAACATCATCCCATTGTGGGGAAATATAGCATGTGATAGTTTTCCCTCTGGCACAAGAGTGATCTCATCTCATACAAGATCATCCCACCGTGGGAGAAAGCTAATGTGTGCTATCTTTCCTTCTTACACAAGCGCGAACTCATATAGGACAACATTATCCCACCATGGAGGAAAGCTATCATGTGCTAGCTTTCTCACTTGCACAAGCACGAGCTCATCTCGGACAACAACATCCCACAGTGGGGGAAAGCTAGCATGTGGTAAATTTTTGTCTTTCACAAGCACAAGCTCATCTTAGACAAACATCATCCCATTGTGGGGGAAATCTAGCGCATGTTAGCTTTCCCTCTTGCACAATTACGACCTCATCTCAGACAAACATCATCCCACTGTGGGGGAAAGCTAGCACGTGCTATCTTTTCCTCTTACACAAGCACTAGCTCATCTCAGACAAAATCATCCCTCCATGGGGGAAAGGTAGTTCATGCTAGCTTTCCCTCTTGCACAAGCATAAGCTCATCTTGGAAAAAATCATCCCACCATGGGGGAAAGCTAGCACGTGCTAGCTTTCCCTCTTGCATAATCACGAGCTCATCTCGGACAACATCATCCCACTGTGGAAGAAAGCTATCATGTACTAGTTTTCCCTCTGCACAAGCGTGAGTTCATCTCAGACAACATCATCCCACCATGGGGGAAAGATAGTGCATGCTAGCTTTCCTTCTTACACAAGCGCAAACTTATCTAGGACAACATCATCCCACCGTGGAGGAAAGATAGCATGTGATAGATTTCCCACTTGCACAAGCATGAGCTCATCTCGAACAACAACATCCCACCGTGGGGGAAATCTAGCACGTGGTAACTTTCCGTCTTGCACAAGCACGAGCTCATCTCGGACAAACATCATCCCACTGTGGGGGAAATATAGCACATGTTATCTTTCCCTCTTGAACAAGTACGACCTCATCTAGAAGAACATCATCCCACGATGGGGGAAGGATAGCTCATGCTAGCTTTAACTCTTGCACAAGGACAAGGGCATCTCTAACAACATCATCCCATTGATGGGAAAGCTAATATAGTTTTCTCTCTTGCACAAGTAGGAGCACATATCAAACAACATCATCCCACTAGTGGGAAATCTAGCACATGCTAGCTTTCCATCTTGCACAAGGAGGAGTGCATTTCGAAAAAACATCATCCCACCATGGGGGAAAGCTAGTGCTAGCTTTCCCTCTTGCACAAGTAGGAGTGGATCTCAAAGAACATCATCCCACTGGTGGGGAAATCTAGTGCGTGCTAAATTTCCCTCTTACAAAAGCATGAGCTCATCTTGAACAACATCATCCCACTTTGGGGGAAATCTAGTGTGTGCTAACTTTCCCTCTTGCACAAGCACGATCTCATCTTGGACAACATCATTCCACCATGGGGGAAAGCTAGCACGTGCTAGATTTTCCCTCTTGCACAAGCACGAGCTCATCTTGGAAAAAATCATCCCACCGTGGGGAAATCTATCAAGTGTTAGTTTTACCTCTTGCACAAGCAAGAGTGCATCTCAAACAACATCATCCCATCGTTGGGGAAAGCTAGCATGTGATAGCTTTCCCTACAGGCTAGATTTCCCTCTTTCACAAGAAGGATCTCATCTCAGACAACATCATCCCATAGTGGGGGAAAGCTAGTGCATGCTTGCTTTCCATCTTGCACAAGAATGAGCTCATCTCGAACAACATCATCCCACCATCGGGGAAAGCTAGCATGTGCTAGCTTTCCCCCATGCACAAGCACAAGCTCATCTCGGACTACATCATCCCATCGTGGGGGAAAGCTACCGCATGCTAGTTTTCTGTCTTGCACAAGCGCGAGCTCATCTAGGACAACATCATCCCATCGTGGAGGAATGCTAGCATGTGCTAGCTTTCCCTCTTGCACAAGCGTGAGCTCATCTCGGACAACCACATCCCACCGTGGGGGAAATCTAGTGTGTGGTAGCTTTCTGTCCTGCACAAGCACAAGCTCATCTTGGACAAACATCATCCCACCATGGGGGAAATCTAGCGCATGTTAGCTTTCCTTCTTGCACAAGTACGACCTCATCTAGAACAACATCATCCCACCATGGGGGAAAGATAGCTCATGCTAGCTTTAACTCTTGCACAAGGATGAGCTCATCTTGGAAAACATCATTCCCTCTTGCACAAGCATAAGATCATCTTAGACAACATCATCCCACCATGGGGTAAAGCTAACGTGTACTATATTTCTATCTTGCACAAGAACGAGCTCATCTAGGACAACATCATCCCAATGTGGGGGAAATCTAGAGTGTGCTAGCTTTCACTCTTGCACAAGTAGGAGCTCATATCGAGAAAAATCATCCCATTAGTGGGAAAGCTAGCATAGGTTTCCCTCTTGCACAAGTAGGAGTGCATATCGAACAACATCATCCCACTGGTGGGAAAGCTAGTGCATGCTAGCTTTCCATCTTGCACAAGGAGTAGTTCATCTCAAACAATATCATCCCACCATGGGGGAAAGCTATAGCTAGCTTTCCCTCTTGCACAAGAACAAGCGCATCTCAAACAACATCACCCCACTGGTGGGGAAAGCTAGTGCATGCTAACTTTCCCTCTTGCACAAGCACGAGCTCATCACAAACAACAACATCCCACTTTGGGGGAAATCTAGCACATATTAACTTTCCCTCTTGCACAAGCACGAGCTCATCTTGGATGAGATAATTCCACCATGGGGGAAAGCTAGCACGTGCTAGCTTTTCCCTCTTGCACAAGCATGAGCTCATCTCGGAAAAAATCATCCCACAGTGGGGAAATCTATCACGTGTTAGTTTTCCCTCTTGCACAAGCAAGAGTGCATCTCAAACAACATCATCCCATCATTGGGGAAAGCTAGCGTGTGACAACTTTCCCTATAGGCTAGATTTCCCTCTTGCATAAGAAGGAGCTGATCTCAGACAACATCATCCCACAGTGGTGGAAATCTAGTGCGTTCTTTCTTTCCCTCTTGCACAAGCACAAGCTCATCTCGAACATCATCCCACCATCAAGGAAAGCTAGTATGGGCTAGCTTTCCCCCTTGCACAAGCACGAGCTCATCTTGAACAACATCATCCCATCATGGGGGAAATCTAGTGTGTGCTAGCTTTCCATCTTGCACAAGCGTGATCTCATCTAGGACAACATCATCCCACCGTGGAGGAAAGCTAGCATGTGCTAGCTTTCCCTCTTGCACAATCATGAGCTCATCTCATACAAAAACGTCCCACCATGGGGGAAAGCTAGCGCGTTGTAGCTTTCCGTCTTGCACAAGAACGAGCTTATCTCGGACAAACATCATCCCACCGTGGGGGAAAGCTAGTGCGTGTTAGCTTTCCCTCTTGCACAAGTACAACCTCATCTATAACAACATCATCCCACCATGGGGGAAAGATATCTCATACTAGCTTTAACTCTTGCACAAGGATGAGCTCATCTCAGACAACATCGTTCCCTCTTGCACAAGCATGATTTCATCTAAGACAACATCATCCCACCATGGGGCAAGGCTAACGCGTACTAGATTTCTATCTTGCACAAGCAGGATCTCATCTAGGACAACATCATCCCAATGTGGGTGAACTCTAGTGTGTGATATCTTTCCCTCTCGCACAAGTAGGAGCGTATCTCGAACAACATCATCCCAATGGTGGGAAAGATAGCATAGTTTTCCCTCTTGCACAAGTAGGAGCGCATCTAGAACAACATTATCCCACTGGTGGGAAAGCTAGTGCATGCTAGCTTTCCATCTTTCACAAGGATGAGTGCATCTTGAACAACACCATCTGTAATGTCCCCCACCTCTTAGAGAGGTAATG